>PPHD01005631.1:7335-26039 GCA_002909625.1 Bambusicola thoracicus | reverse complement strand
TTTTTTTATTATTATTATTAATTTATTTATTTATTTTTGCTATTGAGACAAACATCTCATTTTTAAGTGCAGTTCCTTTCTGGCAGGCTTCCAACTGATGGAGCTCAGCTGCCTGCTCTCAGCCCACTGCCCAGTGTCCTTTCAAGCTAGCCTGTTCTGAATCCATCCTACTTTCCCTCCAATTCTAAGGTTAACAGACTGAGGAAAGAGGATTATATCAGACGTTAAGAACTCATGTCCTTTCTTGGCTTCTCTAGGTGATGCACTCTCCCACAACCGCTTTTGTCAGCTAACAAAGTCTCTGCTATTGAAGGCCTCCCAGACATGGGTGGTGACCTTGAGTTCCCCTATGGCTCATTATAGCTTGTGGCTTCTGTTCTCTCCTCCTGTATACCTTAGATTTATAATAGGGTATTTGGAAGGGCTGTGGGTCTGTGGTTTGAAAGGTAAGTGGAGTAGATGTTATATTACAGCATTGTCTTAATTGAGGCTGGGAGGGAATGGGATGACAGGAAAGGATTCAGTGGCCCAGGAAATGCCTTTCCAGCTGAACGCACCTCTATCAGGTAACTGCCTATCATGAGCAGTAAAACAGCCAGGACAACAGGGGTCTAGATTTAAGTTACTACAGTTTAGCAGCTCTTCAGTGCTTGTTATAGAGTGATATAATGGAAAAATCTATTTTTTATTATCAGGAAAACTTGTTGTGACCAGGAAAGCATTACTGTGACCAGTAATATCCCTGAAGATTAATAAATACTTCAGTGTAGAGAATAATGTGAGGCTTGTTAGACTTTCTCTCCTGCTTTAACCATTTGAAGTTTATCCGTGTTTCATCAAACACTCAAAGGGCAAACCCTATCATTCTTATTAGAAAGATATCTTAAGTCAGTCAAATGTCACTGTATCAGCCCAGAGCTTTTGATGTGGCCGGCAGATTGACTTAGAAAAACACAGAATCATAAAATAATTTCAGTATATAAATTGGTATGAATAGTAGCTCCAATAACAAGACTGTTGTCTACCAGCTTTGATAGTTATCTCAGATATTCCCATAATGAAAGATTTGGCTTAATGATTAGTGAAAACTAAGTATTGCTCCCACTTTTCTCCCTTGGAAAGTAAAAATTATTAACTTATCCAGAAATAAAACCATGATCTCTCAGCAATCCTCTGGCTGATATGTTCCCAGCAAAAGCTGCCTGGGTCACATCTTATTCCAGATGTTACAGAGCATATGTGTATGTGCATAGCACAGCAGAGAAGATTTGTACAATATGTCACAAATAACTAGGGAAAACTGAAAATGTCATTGCAGAGTACTCTTTGACCTTTTTGATTTCATCATTAAAATATTTTAAATGTCTTCTTTAGAGTGCTTTTTTTTTTTACAAAGTTAATATAGGTATTTTATTTCCTTTTTATGCATGTACTTCAATATTTTCCAAAAAAAAATTTTTTTTTTTTTTTTGGAGAATTATATATCCCACTAGAAAACTCTGCAACTTGTTAGCTTCATAAGAATTCCACCACACATACTCCAAGAAAGATGTTTGTGTGTACCTTCTAGGTGAACTCAACTTTATTTGCATCTCAGCATATCATGATACCCCCAGAATATCCAAAGCAGCAGTGTTATTGAGTAGAATCCCAAACCAAATCGAACCAAATCAAACCAAACCCTGTTTTTGTTCTTCCCCATCTGCAAATAATCAGGAATGTAACAATGCTTTGCCATGTGCTGGAAGGTTGAGCTGTCATTACATATTTTACACAGTATTAAGCAGCATGTGCTGTAGCTAGAACATATAATCCATCATTTGAGTCTGTAAAAAATGAGACTTAGTTAACTTACCCTAACTGACCTGTTTTTTGAGATACCTGCAACAAGGTGAAAAATAGAGATTGTCTTTAAAACCACCAGCTCAAACAGGGAGATGCATCCATGTCATTTAGTAAGAGTTTGTATCATTATCTTCCACATGTATGCATGATCTTCTGTGAAAATAAGATTAGTAAAATAAGCCACTCTATGGACAGGAAATATATTGTGTTCTATTTTTAAAAGGCTGAGGTAATGGAATTCGTAAGCAATGAAAAGAAGTTTTGAAATAGTGACTAGTTAAACTTATTTTTACTTATTTGGGATTTTTAGTTTGGTTTGGCTTGGTCTGACATAGTTGTTTCTTTTAAGAAAAATTAAAAAAAAAAAAAAAAAAGAAGAAGTATGGTTACAGACTTTGTTTGTTTGCAGTCTCTTTGAGTCCATGGAGGCACCTAGACTGAGTTAACAGTTCTGGATCTGGTGATCCAGCCCAAAAATTACAGGGGTGTTTTATTACCTGTATGCATGCATATGTAACTGTGAAGTCCTAATACTTCTTGGCTACATTAAAAACATTCACCATCTGCGTTAACTGGCCCAACTTTGCAGATGCCTATAAACCCTTTCCCCTAGGGAAAAACAGCTAATTTAAAAAATGGTTGAAAATTACATCTTCAAAACAAAGCAGCATGTGATTGTGCAAGGGAATTTTTCATAGAGAAAACAGTCACCCTTTACCCCTAGCCATAAAAGATATAGTTCTCATCCGGAGAAGTCCAGCTTCCTCCTCCTCCTCCTCATTTTCTTCTCCTCATCAGTCAACTCGCAATGATAGCAGTTGCCAAGCTTCCTGGGTCACAATAGTAAGTTTAGCTTTAAAATCTCTTAATAGCTCCTAACAGTGAATCATTTTTAACCACATTAAAGTAAATGGAGTTTTCACAAGTAACAACATAATCTTTATATTGTTTCTCCAGAAAAGAATTCCATTCTTGCTAGTTCTTTTAGAAAATGCTATTGCCTACGTGTAGATGTTCATTCTAAAAGGTGTAGCATAGATAAATTGGAATGCTCATGAGATTTAAAAAAAGAAAATACATCCCTCTTCAATAGGCTTATAATAAAGGAAAATCCAAACAGCCAAGACTAGATTCCTATTATGTAAATGAGTTTAATACCTTGTGCACTTCTTCCTAAAATATTAGCAAGTATTATTCTGGGTATGATTTTGGTCCTATTTTCACATACAAGAAGTAAATCTACTGAAGTCAATGAAGTGTCACAAAAGGAAAGGTAATACAGATTAAATCAGTTTAATTTTGCTCCCAGTTGCCCCCATTCACTTTTGAAACCATTCACGCTAAACTGCACCTTTAATCTCCAGGAGCTAAAACATTAAATTTAAGAAATGGAGGATCCAGATGAGTAATATCTGGATATGTTTAATAACTTCTTGAATATAAGTGCAAAATAAAGCTTCGTATAAAGCAGTTTGCTGAGTTGAGTTGACTTGCTCTTTAAGTGCTCTCAGTGAAAAACATTCTACAAACTTGAATTTGAATTTTCCCTGACTGTGGCATATATTGATAGCTGCTGTGCACTGTGTTGGCCACTGTCCAAACATCTTAGTATTTACATTTAAGTTGGTTTCATTGACAATGATATAGAAATTACTCTAAATTAAATCTTATAGACTAGGCTCTAAGCTGTAAACATATGGAATCTGACTTTCTTGGAGCAAATACTTTTACTGACATACGGAAAAAATTGGCTTAATTTTGGCAATTACACCAGTCATATTTCAAATTTTGTTACTGGCCATCATTGCGAATTACCTTGGATTGAGTACATTTATATAATCTTTTTTTTTTTTTTTTTTTTTTTTTTTTGCCTGGAAAATACATTACAAGAAACCTGTTACTTACTAAGTGATTTTGGGTATGAAAAGCAGCATCAAAAGTTTACTTATATAAAAGAGATTAAATTTAGTTAATATAAATGGGATAACCATTCTGTGACAACCAATAAAACAATAGGCGAATAATGTGCAGATGAGTCTCCAGTCCATTCTGAACCTGCTTGTTGTGGTAAGTTGAGTGATTAGTTTGTAAACATAAGATGGGATGAAAATTGTCCACTAAAGATGAAGAGGTCAACAGAGTGTGCTCTGAAATTTAATTTGTTACCACATCGTTCTAGCTTCATCTCTGCAAAGCAAATATCTTTTAAAGACTACTGCATTATTATGCTTCAAGCAATGCTAAGTTTCTGAAGGTCTTCAATAAAGGTTACTAGTAACGACAGAATTTTAGAAAGCAAGCAATGCAGATTAAAAGATACAAGCCTTACCAAAGGACTTTTCAAATCATGCCAAACAAAATGTCCTAATAAATGATACAAACAGTGGAACTGCTCCAGTATCAGTCAGAGCCACCGGGCTCTGACTTTCCATTCAATTTAGCAAGTGTTGGATCAAACTCATTTACAATTTGGGAGCAATGTCAGATGGTAGCAATGTTAAATCAGTCAAGGCCACTGACATATTTTAACTAAGCCAGTCAGGTCCCTGGGCTGAAAGGAAACAACTCAAAACCAAGCAAGCGAAGAAACCATTGAAACACAGACTTGATTGCTGCTCTCTGTGAGCTTCTATTTTCAAGAGAAAATTGTATTTCATTCACATCTTAAAATACTTATGAATTCTCATTTCATTCAGGAAACTGCACAGAGTGGCCAGTCCTTCTAATAGAGCCCTCTCGGCATTTCATTCACATTTTGTTTCTGAGGCAACATATAATCTGAACAGCTTGACCTGACCCTTTGCTCTTTTCTTGTCTGGAATATTATATGTTACATAGCATCAAATTGCCTTTGTCCCTGCATGATTAACAACATAATTTGAAATACTTAGAGGTTATGACACATTACTGGAAAGATTAAGATACAGCATTATAAATGGATAACATTACTATAAAAATAGCTTAGCTTTACTCTTTTTCTGGACCAAAACTATAAATCATAACATTTTGCCAGAGTTACACTAATACTTAAACTAATTTAATTAGGAATTACAGTATTTCAATTATCCCTGTGAAGAAAGATATATAGCAAAATTAGAAGTGTTTCCCTTCCATGAAAGGCAGAATGATGTTCGAGCATAACAACTTTTTTCTTGTAACTAATCAATTCTATGAAAATTTATAGAGCTAATGTAATAAAAGGCCAAAGGTAAGAAAAAAATATAATAAAGTATTGAAACTAATAATATTAACAGAGTATTAAAGCAATCAGTTATTAAAGAGACATAAAGGTTAACTGCCCATGAAATGAACATACTAATTCAATGTTATTTTACGATGTACTCGCGGTTTGTTTCTAAATTTAGTTGAGTGACTCAAGAGAAAAGCTACTTACAATTATTTGTGTTGAACTAAAGAATACCAACTTGCAGATCAGATTTATGGTAAGTATACATGTTGGTGATGCTCATAGCACGCTGCATTTGGCAGGATAGAAGTATATCCTTATTTCCACCTCTACTCTGAACTACTTCCCTCTCTGATTCTCAGAAAGCCCAAGTCAGTTTTACTGTTTTTTGCATCTTCATTAGGTGCCCAGCCTTGTGTGAAGTAGATCCAGGCCCAAGTTCTAAAATCCTCTAACACTTCCGCCTAAGAAGTTTGTTCACAGGGAGTTCATCACCTTCCTTGCTGCAATAAACAGACTGAGATACTTGCAGATATAATAAAAAGGTTCAAAAGTAAACTTATTCTCCTGGGTGAAAACTGAAATTACTAATGAAACTATTCACCCAGGTTACTATTATCCCTCTGGGTCAAGAATGCCAACCTGCTAGGCTAGATAATTGTGTTTTTCATTTGAGATGTTATCTCAGAGTTGTGAAGATGGAGGTAATGACAATAAATACTAAATGTGGAAAGAAGAAATTATGAACTGTCCTTGCTGGACTAATGAAGTATTGAAGGGTACAGACAAATCTGCTGTCTTCTGTCTGACTTCACAAGATCATTTAGACTAGAAAGGATCTCAGATTGTCTACTTCAGCCTTCTGCTCAAAGTATCATCAGTTCTGAGGTTGCACCAGATTGATTAAGCCTTATAGGGATCTATTATACTGCATAACTTCTCATACACATTTCTATCTCTCAAAGTACCCTTTAGCTGTGGATTCCCATTTTAAAGTCAAATATATATTACAAAATAACAGTGCTATGGATTAATAAAGAAAAATGAGGTGTGCATGTTTAAATAATTAGAATACCTCTAAGTATACTGATAGATGTTATCATCTATGTGACAGTTCACAGTCTTGATTTTGATCAGCAGCCAACTGCCTTCATCCTGGACACTGGCTTTGTGCATCAAGCTTTTCCAGTGGTTGATCTCAAGTAAGGACTTAGTGCAACTGCAAGTGCTGCCTGATGGAAGCTGTGGGGAGTGGGCTGAGCATTTAGTGAAACAACCGTGGCAGGTGAGAGGTAGCAAAAGGCAGCAAAAGCTGATAAGTGGGCTGTGAAAGGCAAGACTGTCATCTCTGACCAAGGAAAAAGTTTTCCTACTGTTGTCTATGGTTGTTTAGCTGGCTGCTTAGAAAACTTGGGCTTCATACATCTTTTTTTCCCCAAAGTTCTGTGGTGCCAGGGGCTTTTATCGCTAACATCCAATCTTCTCTTTCTCAAAAATGAGCTAAGGACTGCCAAGGTCGGTGCTTAGAGATGGCCTGAGTGCCTAGAGTATCTTTGCCATATAATAAACTAAATGATTGCTTTGGCTTGCCTCTGTTTTATACTTCAGAAATAGAAGAGGAATGAGCTCTTATGCCTTGGGGCTGAGTGAAGTGAACATGGATTAGTTACAACTCTGAGATGCCCGTAATTGCAAATGGACTGACTTTCTATGCTCACTAACAGCAGCACACATAGATGCCTCTGGCTTCATTCGCTATTTCTATATATGAGATAGCACAGAGATGCACCCTCCTGACGGCCATGGGTCTGGCAGCATGATAAAACAATTTTCATTGTTTTTCCCTCACTCTCAATATTGTGAAACAGAACAACTTTCTGGCTTGTACCATCTTTCCAGTTTCTTCCTTTTCCCCATCTCCTCTCCTTCCAGCATGAAGGGAGCCAATGCCACCTCTCCCAGGAGATGTCAAGAAGGTACTTCTTCTTCCCTTCTCTCTCTGTTCCTATTGAGGGGAATTGGAGTTGGAAACTGTTTCATGTCTCAGACTGTTCACCTCTGTGCCTCTTGATGTGTGAGCATTTTCTCAATCAGCCCTGGCAGTAAGACACATTTGTTCAGCTCTGGGGAGAGGCACAGCATATCACTGCACAACTTCTGGAGTACAGTGGTGAGGCATTTGCCCCAGAGTGAAGTTGCTTCTCTGGGCTGTGAGAAATCACTTGATTTGTAACCCATAACAGAATACCTCCACTACTATAAGCCATTTACCACCTCTTCAGTATCATTTCATTTCCTAAGGGGTTTATCACAGAAGTTGTTTTTTTCCTTCACCTGATCTCATTCTTCATTTTGTCGAAACCACATCCCTGAGCTGTGCTTCATGACTAAAACAAAACAAAACAAAACAAAAGATGAGCTCCTTATGTGATTGAAGGATAATCTAGTTTCTGATAGAAACTATCAGTTTTTGAAATCTGACTCCTTTGCTCTGCTGCGCGAGCTGCAGGCAGCCTGCATTAATGTCTGCATAATTCCCTCTCCTGCTGCATAAGTGTAGAAATCACTAGGTCTTTGAAAGTTGATATGCTGTGGTTTGCAAGAGCTCATCTTCAGCCAGTTGCCTCCCTTTTGGTCAATTTCCAATAGATTATAAAATCTCATGGTGACCTTTCCCAGCTTAAAGTAGTGGGAGAGCAGTGCTGCATCTTTCCTCTCTACACCCCTTTAGGTCCTTGCCTAAGGTAGAACTCATAGGTTCACTCCTGCAAGCACAGAGTATGAGAACGACAGGGAGAGCACTGGCACTTGCAATCTTACTTTCTCATGACTGAATTGTGATGAGGTTTTTTAATGTGCCAGTAGATCTGTTAGAGCCAGAGAAGCAATCAGCGTAGTACTTTGCATCAGAAGCTACATTTATAACACAATAGCTTCTAGGTCTGGTAGTGGTTTTCCCTTTATCTGTGTTTCTGCAGCAGAAACAGGTGGATTACACAGGCACAGATGTCTGGCATCTGGTTTTAAATGTGCTCATCTATTCACATCTGAGTGAGCCATGCATCCCACCAAATTGGATTCAAACAGAGCAACAGTAAATGGAAAGACTGAAATTTCTTACCATTCCATATTGCCACTGCCAACTGCAGGGATCATTGGTTTGTATGCAACATCCAGGAGGTGGCACAGGCAAGCTCTGTATAGTAGAGTTGTGTGCTACCATGTCCTAATGGAGACCCCAGAAGAGAAAAGCAGAGCATCTCTCCGGGCTCTTGCATCAGCAACAATGGTGCCATGGGTCGATGACAAGAAAATGAATCCTTTGAAAGGTAGAATCTTTGATCTCCCACTTATCAAACCTCTACTATAGTCTGGTATATGATGTCTGAAAGATTGCCAGCTGTCAGTCATCTTGAGTTAGCAAGGAAAATTGCATAATTTCCCCAACCGTTTTGAGGGTGTTGGTTTTTTGTTTTGTTGTGTTTTTTTTAATATACTGAGGAAAGCTTTTTCATTTGAAGTCTGAAGGAAAGCCTGAAAATCTATTTTTTCTCAACAGGCTTTTCACCTGTTCAATTAAAGAAAACCTGGAATGGCAAATGAAATTTTGATCAAAATAAAGGCATTTCTGCTGTCACTGAAATGTCTTAGATGGAGAAAAATAAAGCTTTCCTACATCTCTTCTATTTATTTCACACAGAATGTTTAAACTTTTTAAGAAAGTATGACATAGGCCTTCCATAGAAATATACGTACAAAGTTGTCTATTTAATTTCCAGCTAAATAAAAATATATTCTTGCTATTACAATACAGAATGACTGCAAAAACTAAAGTGGAAGCTATTCCAAAATGGTAAACTAATGGTCATTAGTTTACATTTTATAGCAGGATTTTCTTAATTAAACAGACACACAAGGAAATTGTCTAATTATTTTTCATCTAATTTTGGTCAAATTGAATATGAGCTGGTAATTTTTAGGAATCACATGCAAAGCAGATTAACTTCACAGATCAGTCACGCTATGTTTTTCAGATACATCACAAGAAGGGACTCAGACTATTTCTGTGAAGAAACACAGGGGCACTGTAGATGCAAAGTGTTTGGGAAAGATAACCTTAGCTCTGCAACAATGCAGAGATCTTTTGGAAGAAACTACATAGACATACAATTGAATGACTTATGTTCCAGACCAGAGACTGGGATAACTGATACCCCAAGAGGAGAAGCTCTGCCCCATTGTTTGAAAAACAAATTCCAGTTCTTCATACTTTGCTTCACACGCAGACAAAGGCTAGCACTACCCAGAAGGTGATTCAACTCCTTAGACTTCTGTAGCCATGTAAGTAATGGAGATCTAGTCTTAGGTGCCCAACTGGGGTGTTTTCACGGTTAGTGCAGAAAGACAGGTGCCTAATGCTGGTGAGATGAATCACTCTCTAAAGAGCCCACACCTCTACTTCTTCATTGTCTGCACAGAAGGCTAAAAGCGTGTTCTTGTTCTAGATACAACTCTTAGCAAATTAATCTTATGAGAAAGAGAAAACAGTGAATATGCATAACTGCCACACAGGCAGTTATAACCAGTACTTTTTTTACTATTGCAGTATCAGATTGCCCTAAAAAAAATTCCTTCGTATCCTTTGCAGTTGAAGTTTACATGACAGCATGTTCTGTATTTTCCCATAATAGGAAGAGTTTATATCTGTCAATATTCTAATGAAAAAAATGGTAGGACTCCAAAGTGTCCATAAAACTACCTGTACACATTTCAGTTCAGTCTACACTGTACGTGCACAGATCATCTCCTGTCTGTAAGTCTGAACAGTGTTCCTGTGAGTTTGTATTCTGTCTACACTGAATTCAAAGTGACCAGATTCTGTTTGATTTGCTGCACAATTAACATGGAGTTAACTTGGGCACAGATAATGACTCCTTGTTTTAGATTTCCAGGTGACTAAGAACACTGGATTGTACAATAATGAATCTGTTAAAATGCTCTTGAAAGATGTCAGAAGGCAGATTACTGCTAAATGCACTAAAACAGACAGTATATGGTAAAGAGAAATTAATATCATCAAATGAGAGAACTACTTGAGTAAAAAATTATGAAGAGCAACCACTAGTAGAATCACCCTTATAATGAAAGAATGTAGGTTGCTCTGAAAGTAATGCCTCCTATTTATATCTATAGAAACAACAGATACAAAGAGCACAAACATATTATTTGATAGAGCAAATTCTCAGCTACAAAACACTTTTTTTTTTCAATATAGTCACCACCATTAGCTGTGCATTTTTGCCAGTGATGAACAAAAGCCTGCATGCCATGCTCATTAAAATCTTCACTAGCAGATGTGTCCCACTGTAGCTGTCATCACTGCTGAAACGTACCACCCACTACCTCACTGTGCTCATATCCACTGGTTGGTCTCCATAACTGTTCAGTAAGTCTCAGTGAAAGTCAGTGGGTCCCATTTTTTCCACACGGGGGAATTCAATGACACGTTTTCTTCATATGTACTTCCATGTCAGATGCTACTTTGTCAGACCACCCCTCTGCTACCATCTGTCACACAGCAACAAAATGTAATGCAATATTTATGGGAAGGTTCAACGCCAACTGCCATACCACCAATATCTGCCTCTGACATTGTGGGCCAACATTATAAAATAGGAGGCATGACTTTCAGAGTGTCTCGCTCCAATTTATAGGAGGGAGAGGAGGTTCTTTGACGTATATATACCTGGCGTGAGATTAAGAAACAACGGTTCAAATGTTGATCCAACCAGTTTATTACAAATGCTAATAAGGGAGATGGGGAAAGGAGAGGATGGACACTATTACGGATTGGGGTGATGGGAAAGGGAAGGTAGGCAATAGAAAAGACAGGAAGAAGCAAGAATTTGCGTTAAATGGGGATAGTCACCACTAGGATCCAGCAGTAGTCCTGTTACATGCCGTTCCGAGGGTCCAAGGCTGAAGGGCAGGAACAGCAAGGCCGGTCTTAGGCAACGAGAGGGTGCGGGTACTGGGTGTGTCCAGGAAGAGGCCGCAGAGTCTGGGAGGAAGCAGCAGGTCTCAGGTAACAGGCCCAGGGAAGTCCGTCAGCATGCAGTCTGTCGTGGTGAGGAATCTGATATCAGACACCTTTGAGTCTGTCAGCATGCAGGCCTTCCATAGTGAGGAATCTGATGTCAGAAACCTTGAGTACTTCGTAGTGAGGAATCTGATGTCAGACACCTCTGAGTCCGTCATGGTAAGGAATCTGATGTCAGAAAACCTCTCTCTTCTTCATGAGGAATCTGTAGTCAGAAACCTAACCTCATGGTTGTAGGACCCTCTTTTATTCTCCTTTTTTCCTGCCTACGTGACATCCCTGGGTGCTTGAGCAAGAGTCATGAGCATACCTCCTGAGATGGCCATCTTCCTCGAGATAAACCCACACAAAAGACCATTTCCCGGACATTTTCAGCTGCTTATCCCTCTTTCGTTGCTCCTGGCCTTGTTCATCTGTGCCCCTTAGAGGATTTCACAACCCTTAGCCAGGACCTGTCCATCACTGTCCTCCAGACAGAAGATTTCTCTGCCTTTGCCCAGAACTTGCCTGGACTTGTTCCTCAGCAAACTTTAAGTCAATGATATAAAAGAATAATCTCTTACACAGAGCAGCCCTTGTGTATATATGCATATATGATATATACTATAGATATAGAAAGTATTGTGTATGTAGAGAGAGAAAGTACAGTATATGTATATACACTATATAGAGAGAGAGATTCTGAAAAGAGCTGCAAGGAGTGGCGTACAGCTGACATATATGTGGAATGTGGAGCGTTGTTTTTTTTAATCCTGGAGGAATATAATAATACGAGCCAAGAATTTTTTAAAATAATAGTAAGTTTTGAGAAAATCTAAGTGGAGTTTAATAACCAATGAGATGTGGACACATGAAATACACTTGTATTCCATCCCCTAAAGCCAGTGCAAGTGCAGTTTATCTTTTCCAAAATAAGGTCATTCCATAACACTGCATGGAATGCACAGTATCTGTCACTCTCAAATAGGTAAATTTCAATAGCTATGACCACTTCAATATATGGTAAATCCCAAGTGTGATGGCTTGCCCTAGAACAATTAGTCTAAACTGCTTGGTGGTCATTGCTGGGATTCACCAACTGACTGCAGCCATCCAAAGCAGTTCTTATTACTGAGATGGGAAAACAGATTAAACAGGGAAGCAGAGCAACACTCATGCTGCACAGTTTAACATGCTAGCCTGCTGTCAGCCCGCCCAACAAGTCACATGAAGCAGGTTAGGAGTGCAAAGCAGATGGCATGGGAAGCCACAATGCAGTGGACCTCTGCACTCAACAGATGGCAACAACAGGATGTAAGAAAATCATCAGTGTCCTTGTGGACTCAGGAGTGCAGCAGGAAGGTTTCTGGAGATAGCAGCTGGGGGTCGGGCCACCACAGTAACAGCCATCACTTACCATGGAAATTTAGCACCAGCTGAGTAATTTTCAGAAATGAGCTCTGCATGTTCCTTCCTTATTTGATCTAAACCTTCTAGGAGAAATGTCCCTGTTCTTTCAGGAAGTTCAATCCAGATCCAGATTTACAGTTTAAGATGATCTTCTCAAGCTGTTGTCCTTTTTCATAGAGCTTATTACAGAGGCTATGCCAGCCTTCCTAACTGTAGATTTTTATTTTTTTTTCCAGGTATGTTCCTATTTATCTACAGCTTTCCTTAAGTCTAAATACAGTAGTTACTTCTCCTCTTGTGACAGCTACTTTTTTTCATGTCCTTATGAAACAGGGGAGTCATGTTGAAGGATGACTTTGGTATGTTGTTGTTGACATTAGGTTCATGTAGAGGCGTACCAAAGACGTTCTGGGTAGTTTGTAGGCCGATGTTTCCTAGCTTCTCTGATGTGAAGGACCAGTTAATCTTTTCTGAAAACACATGCTGAGACCAATTCACTGCTGTTTGTGGGAGGGAGAGAAAGAAGAGATAATAAATAAAATAATGAGAAATTAACTAAATGCAAATTATTTTATAAAAGCGTGGTGGTACTTTTCTAATTACAAAGATCTTAATTGCAAGTTTTGATAATAAGAAAAATAATTAGCAATGGACTTATGCCTGAGGATAGGCACCACCAGTAGTCAGGAGTTATCTCATGACTCTATCAGTTCACTAGATAAGGCTTAGGATAAATGTTGGATGTTCAGCTATTATTTCATTTTCTCCCTTTGTGTTTTCCTACTTGTTCGCATGATGTGAGATGTTAAAACAACCATATTTGCATTTAGACGATATAACATCTACTCATGTAATTTGATATGCAGATTGAGAGGATAAAGATACAATCTCAGACTCAATAAACATCATATATACATTCCAGTCACGTACCAAGTGGGAGGGTGTGAGGTTTTGTGCACTTGGTAAATACTTTGAAATTACCTTTTGGGTGCTGTATTATTTGCATAACAAATTTCTGAAATGATTTTTCATAGATAAAAACTCACAGCTCCACCATCTAAAACTAGTTCAGTAAAACATGTGAGTATTGTAGTTTTATGAAGTTTGGATCCCTGCATGATAGACAAATAGGTTTTATTTAGATTTGCAGCAATGCAATGCTTCAGTCTTATACAGGACATGTACCTACAATTATTATATCAGAAATAATTTATCCAGATACTCAGATATGTACAATTCCCTGAAAATTATCATAGGATAATTCGTACCTCTAGCTTTGACATTTGTCTCAAAATTGGCTGTATTCAAGTTCTCTTCCATATGCTTGGTTGGACCAGACTTTGGGCCAGTATCTCTGAAAATACTTGCCTCTCCCCACAGTTGGGGAATTAGGCACTCTGAAAACTGGAACAGTGATGTGAGATTGCATTTTAAAAAAATTTATGCTGATCCATATCTGAACCAGGATAGATTATGAAGTTTTCAGTAACATGGTATCTTAAAAACTACAATGAACAGATAAAAAGTACATTCTGGAAAATAATATTACAAAAAATTACATGCAAAGTATATAATGAAAATTTGTTATAAACAATTAGATTGCCTGCATTAATAAAAATCTATGTCTCTGCTGGCTAGTTCCGATGTGGATACCTACAACGTTGGTCTGAGAAGTTGAATGAAGCCCAGCTCAAACTTTATTTCCTAATTGTTAAATAAATCATTGCCTAGACACTGTTTCATTCCTTGAAAGTTTTACTGATTTAGGAGGGAATGGAAATAAAATTTTCTTTTATATTAATCATATCCAAACAAAGATGACCCATAATATTCAAGATAGATAGCACAGTATCAACCCAGGTCTTTATTCAGCAAATCATTGTTGAGAAGAACATCAGAATGGATAAAGAAACAAATGGCACAGTTAATAGAGACATGTAATTGCAGAGAGTGAGGAGTGAAAACAAAGACCAGTAAGCAACCAGCAAGAACTAGACAGAAAATAGGAATTGCATCTCACAGAAGTTGAGAATAATTATATAAAATGTTTCCACCAAATTATATCACTGAAGTATTAGAGCCTCAGTGTGCATTTTTGTCACATACAATGAAGTCTAAATGTGTCTTGTTTAGAGGCTCCTGAGTCAAGAGTGTGATTACCTTTGCTTCTCACTGAAGTAAACCATGAGGAAAAGCTGCATGAGCCTAGGGCACACAACTCTGTTCTTGGAAGTCTGTCTCTCTCTCTTACCTGACGACCAGTTTCAGGTAGATAAAGTCTACCTGTTGATGTGGAATGAATCTAAGTTTCACTATGTTTCTCATATATGTTAACTACTAACCCTAATACTGCCACCAGTTTTGATTAGCAATTTGGTATTGTGTAAGGATAGTAAGGATGAGTGTGTAATAAATTAAAACAAGATTTAAGACACAGATTAGAAAAATATTGAAGTACCCTAATCAAAGATCCATAAGAAGGAAGGGCATAAGGTCTCACAGTTAACATGACATCTTTGGAGTGTCCTCAGTCCTTCCATAGCATTGGGAGGTACCACCCTAGTCAGTACAGTAACATTCTAAACATTAAAGCAGTCGAGACCTGCAAATCAGGTTGGGTTGGCTGGATTGTTAACAGTGGTCTGGCACTGAAAAGAGAAAACAGCGGTCATTTGCTATTTTTAATCACTCATGCATGGGTCCAGTTTTTCTCTGGAGCTCATTCTAAAATGTAAGCATTATAGCCAGGATTATGATTTTTACAACATCTGCCTAGACAAAAATATGGCTGAAATGAGAATAATATGGTCACGGTGCCAGAACAGTGAGAACAGTAATAACGATAGCCTCACTGTTTATTATGATCATCATTTTATTTCCACTATTACACCGAACAGTATAATTTATTGCAGTAATATGACCTGGCCATGAATGATTATACAGATACTTATTTATATAGTTCAGAGGGTCTATATATTCATATTCATATTCATTCTGATGAAAATATATTATGTACCAACAAGAAGAAGGTCTTAGATGACAAAGAAAGCAAATTTCTTTTTGTAATTGGCAGCTATCCATGTGAGATCCAACAGTGTGTGAGAAATGCATGCAAATGTGACACAGCTTGATGATTCCAGGATTTCTATGAATTATCTATTAAAGTATCGCATTTGTTATCATTCTCTGCATCCTGATTCTGAACTACGTGAATTCACTCTCAATAACTGGTGAATGTAACTTTAAAGTATATTCAGCTGCTGAAGATAGAAAATAAGCTCTCATGAAACGACTCTCAAATAATCTATGATTTCAGAACAAAAAGAACCTGCGTTCACTTAGCATCTTAATAGGCTTTAAAGCACTGAGCCTTACCAGTATTTCTTACAGCTTTGGGACTTAAGAAAGAAAGCACCTGCTTAAACTTGAGACGAAGATGTCTTTCTGTAGCAATCTCTTTTTGGTCTCCAGTTGGCAGAAAATTGACCTAATCTTGAGAATATGTGATTGTACAGGTAATTCTATTCATATTAAAGCTGCCTGCAGTACTCAGCAGTACTACTCATATAAGTCAGAAACAAGCTTTTTCATTTGATCGAGTACTCACCAGATCCAAAATGCCTAAACTCAAAATACTTTATTATATAATAGATTGTACATTATCTCTTTTCCCTTTGGAGGAAGTCAATTCTGATATTATTTAGCAGACCAAATTTTTATAAGTTCATTTTTTCATATAAGAAGACAAATTTAAAGGAAGCTAATACATCTTGCAGATGCTTTACAGCAATCTATCATGTGATTGTTTTTCATAAGGAAGCATAAGATACACAGTGACCTCAATCATGATTCATGTTAATGTAGTACATACTTTAAGCTTCTCAAGACGTGAAACATAGATTTCTTAGATCAAAAGGGTCTGGCATCCAAAGGGCAGATTTAAAATATTTTTGAAAGTTATTTATAGTCTACTAATATCTGTCACAAATGTATCCCTGTAGTGTAAGATATGTTTTGAAGGATGCTGTGGCACAGTTAGAAATTAAAAGTAAACTCCAGACATTGAATACACACAGCAAGTTTTGAAGTAAATATCAAGTTTTAACCAGTTTTAACATTTTGTATAGATGATTTTTACTTGGTGAATTTCATTTGCATCTGTCACTCTAGCGAAGCACATGTATTCCTTTCCTATGGGAAAATTGTTAGCTTCCTTTTCTTTAATCCTGAGAACAAAATGATGAACTTCCTGTACATAATACAGCTTTGCTGCAAGGATAATTTTCAGGCATACTCAGCCAGCTTTAACCTGACCTTGCTCCCAGTGTTGGTAATCGTAAAGCTTCCAGTGCAGCAGTGCTGCGCTACTCCTAAGCACATTAGAAATATCCTCTGAGAGTTGTTTTCTGCTGAAGAATAAAAAGGGAAAAGATCATATCAGCTAGCTGATGAAAGAAAAAGAAACCAGCTGTTTTCTTAGCTAACTTGAGACCCCTCACTGGGCTCTAGTAACAAGAGAAGTAAATGGGGCCACATGCTAATTAGGTAATATATTTCTCCCATTTACACTGATTTTATACACGCTCCTGGTCTTACACATGCAAATTATATAGGTTTATTTGTGGAACATTTTTTTCTGTATTTATTTAATGAAAATGTGCCTTTCCTGTAAGGCAGATGTACATCTTGCATTAGATGGCAGTGTTCAATGGGAGAGGGGTGTCCATCAGGAGCAAAGGCACCCAAAATCACAGTGGTGTGAGAGTAAGACCTGCCCTAAGTGCATCTCAGACCCATGGAACATCCTGACACAGTAGGGGTAGGGCATACAGCTTGCCTTTCCATAGGTCATTTGTCTTTGCCCCTGTAGATGAGGAGTGGTTGGGCATGTCTTCTATTAAATAGCAAAGAATGAATAAAGGGGTTTACAGATGCACTGATGTCTCTAGCACTCATTTACTGCAGCTTTTCCAGTCACAACTGTCTTCCTTATAGCACCCCTGACAAAGCATTTTCTTGATGAGGGTGTTCCTTGGTAAGTTCCTAAGCACTGGGGAAAGAAAAAAAAGAAAAAGAAAAAAGAGTAATTACAGTTGTAGAAGTTTAAAAAGAAAAGAAAATAACGAATGCATTGATTGATATTTCTTTGCCTTCTATCTGTGAAGAATACTTACAACATAGTTTACATCAGGCCTCTTTTTGGTCTTTAGCTTTCAGTAATTTATAGACTTAATTTAAAATAATAACAAAAGCATTATGAGGTGCAGAACATTATTGTTTGTAAAAGGATTAAAGTAAAATTGACAAATACAAGAACTTGGAAAAAATGGCATTCTACAACACTTTCATTAAAGATGTTGGATTATTATTTTTAAAGCATAAGATTAACTTGTGGGACATTACACATACAGCTGTGAAAACAAACTACCACCTGCTTAATAGGTTAGTCTCTAAACGCTGATATTCACACAAACTGAGCCTTGCTGATTTGAGGTTGTGCTGATTGTTTCTCTGTTAATCACACAAATGCAAATATCAGATAATCATGAAACAGAGGTAATGCTCAGTTGTGAACCCTTTTGTGTGCTCATTGCACACTTTAGAAAACATCTGCATTCCAAACTGAGTAGATTCATCCCTACTACAGAGCAAATTTCATTCTGCTCCTATTTTAGGCCAGCACTAACACAGCGTTCATTCTAATTGCTGTTCTTAAGTTGGTGGAAGTCACAAAAGGAAATAAAATATCCCAGCTCCCAAAAATCCAGACAGTCTTTCCAGAAACCAAATCTCTCACAGCCTTTTTCTCTTCTGCAATATGGTGACAACAACGTTTCTGTCACAAGCAAAATTCACAGAAAAAAAATGGACAGCTTATGATGCTTACAGTCTCATGTTTCTAATAAACAAGGCAGACAAGCAGGTGGCTAGTGATGCATTATGGCCTGACGGGATTACCATAAGGCTGGGACTCAAGAGGATACACCACAGATGGGTACGAAGCTGATTCCAGTTCAGGAGCCAAATTAGAGCTCAAAGTGCTATCGCTGAACTAAAACAAAATGTTTTTCCACAAATGCAGCTTGGGTTTTTCACTCTAATTCCAATTTTCACGTTCTTTATTGGGATGTTTCCATTTTTCCTTCTCACTAAATTGTAGACAAAAAAAAAAAAAAAAAAAAA
>PPHD01005630.1:0-26040 GCA_002909625.1 Bambusicola thoracicus | reverse complement strand
AATACATATTATTTATATTATTTATATATTTGTGCCTTATAGGGCACAAATCACTCAATTGAAGCCGTTAAAAGTCGAGTCAGGTTTAACTGAGAGGTCCTGTGGTGAGCCTGTAGCAGTCTGCTGTAAGATGGTATGTCTGTGATGCTTTTTCTCCCTGAAATGTTGTTTTGGAGCACTTTGTTGAGCCTTACTTCTTTATAGTCTCTCCCTGTTTGGTTATCTACAGAGGAATGTACAGCTATAGAAACAGAAGTGGAGAAGGAAAGATTTCTTCTTCAGCAAACTACACAAACCTAGAAGCTGATATTTATGCACTTTTCTTTCTTGTTACAGGAACATCATCCCCAGGTTAATGAGAACATCTAAAAACTCTCAGATATTTTTCACCTTGAAAGTTCCATGTGCTTGTCCATCCGAGCTTTTAATTCTTCGTTTTCCTGCTGAACCTTCTTTAATTTATCCATTAGGATGGTGTTGTTTTCCACCTTAGAAATAGAATAAAAGGTCACAGTTTAAAATAAAAGTCATACACATACACTCAAGATACTGACATTCTTAGCAAAGAGTTTGCAGACCTTGTTATAATAAAGGGAAAAACAGGCAGAGTGACTTTAGAGTAAGAGGAGACTGTCCTGCTGTCATGGCTTAATATTTTGTAATAGTCAAGCAGGTCTACTTACCTTACTCTTGTGTAACGCTGGCATTGTGCCACTTTTGCTGATGAGATGCCAGAAGAGGAGCTGGATACGGTTTATGCTCCTTGACTAGCAGATTCTAATAACTTTTGTGAGTTACAGGCAGCAGTTCTGTAAGCTGCTGCAGAATGGAGGCTGCCTACAAGTACCGCACTACAGCAAGCAATGGAAGAGGTTCCCCTTTGTACACAACTCTTCCTGCTACTCTCCTGGTTTTACTTCACTGCTGCAAGATGTTACCAACAGTTATGGAAAAAAAATAATTCTCAGTGGTTGTATGTTCCAAGGGCTTCTTTACCAACTTCTGTCAGAAAACATGGGGGTTTACAAGTAACGTTCTAGCAATTGTAGACCAATGGTACGGGGCAACATACAATGCTGTGCAACACAACAAATAACATGAATGTATTCCCTTGTATCCAAATCCTTCTATATTTTCTCATTAAAATATTGCTCAAGTCGCTATTACAACTGTTCAAAGGCTCCACCCAGGATAAGGCCACAAATTAGATATGCCAAATAATGTTAAGTTTCGCCTCCAAAGTTGCTGTTTCATGTGGAATTACGCACAGGTTGGGAACAAACCCACACAGCTAAACAAACACTTTAAAGGTAACAAGTAAAGTGCTTTACCTGAGCTAGTCAACTCTACACGAAAATATGATCTCCTCTTGTTTAATTAGTGTAGCTTCCACATTAAGGTTTTTCTAACACTGCAGTCTGTCTTCCATAATACTTGAGTAAATGTGAACGGGTGAGAATTTTTTTTTCTTTAGGAGATGGGGTGAAAGAGAGGAGAAGGTGTAGAAGAGGCTCCAAGACAGCTCCATACTAACTTAGCTATAGTTTGTGCAACCCAGCAGCTGTCTGGAAAGACCACTGAGAGCATCTGTTCCCCCTTGCTACAGCCCAATAGAGACAGATTTGTACCTGCCGTGGGAGTGTGTCCCATTATTCTTTCATGCTTCCTTTCAAACAAGGAGAAATCTTTGCATGCGGATCTGACCAGCCTGAATTCATCACCAGAACACAGCTCAGAGAAACAGCCCAAAACTGCCAGACCCCAAGGGAAACCCACCA
This sequence comes from Bambusicola thoracicus, assembly GCA_002909625.1. NCBI lineage: Eukaryota > Metazoa > Chordata > Aves > Galliformes > Phasianidae > Bambusicola > Bambusicola thoracicus. The sequence goes on along the minus strand of PPHD01005630.1, from coordinate 24,262 downwards.
GTTTTTCCATCTTCATTAACTTTATATCTTGCTGATGGAGTTTCTCATTCTTGATCTCCAGCACTGCTTTCAAACTTTCCAGCTCCTGTTCCAGATACATGATCTGCGGGTTTTTCTGAAAGATTTCCACAGAGTTTGCTTATTACCTTAATTTCATGGATAATTTAAGTGTTTCCCTGCTATTTAAGAAAGAGCAAGAAAATAAAAATTGTAACGACAGTTATTTGTTGAAGGTGAAATCAAGTTTGACAGCTTTGCATAAGAAAAAGATCCGGTACTGCTTTCTCATCTGATTTTCTTTGTTCTTCATTTTAAATCAGCAGTTGCAGTTTCCCTTAGCAGGTGTTCAGAAAAGACTTTGTACACGTGTGAAAAATCCTCGTGAGTCAGAGGAAGGCACTAAAGCTGTCACAGCCCAACTTGTTTTGTGAGAGTGCTGAAAGGCTCCCTTTAAGGCGAGGAGTTCCAAAATTTATTCTGCATTACTCATAACCCATCCCAGGAGATAATAAGAGTAAACATTTGAAGAGTTTTTCAGGTGTTGGAACGGTTCAAAAAGCAAACAAGCTTATAAAACCATGCATTTGGCTGTAGCTAGTTTTCACTGTTTTCTACCTGAAGGTACGTAGCTCATAAGAAGGAATTCAACATTTTTCCTTTTACATTCTTCCAGAAGGCCTGGCAATGCAATTGCATTTAAAAATCCTGCACTGTTGTACGTTTGTGACTTATCTACAATAAGTAGAGAAGACTTGGCTTTCTTGGGGGGTGGGAGGAAGAGTGGGGACAGACAGTCTGGGTTTTTTTCAGAGATGTCTCTTCCAGAGTAAGGAACCATTCAACCACTTCAGAGTTAGTCACATCCTTAATATTTCAAAGAGAAAGTGACAAGAAATAATGAGGAGAAATAAAGCTTCAGTTCATTTCATGATAGTATGAGTGGAAAACAAACAGAAGTTAATCAGTGACTGAGTCTATCTTAAAAAAAAAAAACAACAAACAATTTCTCTTGGCACACTTTGGTGGAAAGCTGAGCTGCCATGATGAGTACAGCTTCATTGCCACATCAACAGCCTAAGGCATGCAGGAGATGCCTGTAGTTTTGTGGGATGCAGTCCACAGCGTGTCAGAGCCCTGGGCAGGAATTAAGTACAGAACCACCATACCTCACAGTGACACAGGAGCCTGATCTAGTCTGTCTGTTCTCCTGCCTGCTCTCCTGTCCTCTTCTCCTGCCTACTCATAGCAGAACGCAAAGCCAGATAAAAAGACTGAAAAGATCCAGATAGGATTTTAGCAAAAAAATATAGGAACATCAAGTGACACTACTTAAATACTACTGGAAAGCCAGACATACACCTCTATCTTCTAAGGGCAAACAAGTTCTAGTACTGAAGCACATGTGTTTACTGGAGAAGAATATACCGTATCAAACCATTATATTTCCATACAGAAGCCTTAAGCTTATGAAGCTTATCTGTCAGGATGCAAAGCATATTTGCAGCTGCATAAAGTCACTTGACTATTGCTCGAAAAGAACACCTGAGCACAGCTAGGCACAGTGTTCTCTTTGGTATCACCTCTCCCAACCACAGCAACACTGCTTGCAGATTCTTCTTGCAGCTCTATCCTGCCACTAGAATAAATAACAAGAGAAAAAATAGTCCAGTGAGAATTAGAGCTGCTTCTGCTTGGTAAGCCTGCACTTTTGCACACAAAGCAGACTGTTTTTTTCTGGCTTTTTCCCCTCCCAGAGCTCTGTGTGTGTTCATGTTTGGTTTTCCATCCAAAGGGCTCCCTGTAGCTGGGCCAAAGGTCACGCTACTGGAGTTCTGCTCTGCCATTCTCTGACCAATGGGGTCTTTCTCTGTCCCACTTCCCTGACCTTGAGCTCTATCACTATATTTTTTTTTTCCAAGCACGTATCTGTTCCTCTGTAAGTTTACTTGAGTGTTTGACTGAGTCAAAAACAGGGAGAGTATCAGAAGACACAAAGTAGCAGAGGCATACAAATCAACTATGTCCAAACCCACTATAATTAACAGACTGTCCCAACAGGTAAAACACAGACTGACTACACTTGCAAGACTGCCAATTTAAAGTAGCAAAGCTGACCAAATCTGAGGACCCTCCACTATCAATCCTAAACATTTTTCTTAAGCACGGAATTTCTGTTAGTGGGAAAACATTACTACAGGTCACACTGGAAAATAAGCATGTCTGTATCTAGCCATCTCCAAATGCATGAAAAACTTCTCTCAGAGCACATTCATAATCCCAGGAGCATCACAGATGACAACAGCCTTGGGAGAAAGGTGAGAATGAAAAGTTTATCTAAAGGATACACCAGAAACAAGCACATGTTGTGAGTTCATTAAAGGCTCAAGTACAAGAAGTGAATTCTGTAGCAGTGATACAAGACAGCCTACACATCGTCACAGTGCTGGTTGAGCATTTGTCAGCAAGCTATGACACACCTGCATACACTTAAGTCCTCGGTTTCTCAGGCTTTGACTTACATGCTCAATAGATTTATAACAGTAAAGTTAATAACACTGTACTGCTTGACAAAAATTTCTGGTAGGCAATGCATTTACATACAATATTAATACGTATCAGAGCTCTCTATCTGATTTGATTACAAACCTTTCACATCATGCAATAAAATAAAACCAAGCATAAAAGTTTTGCCCGTCTGCTTTACTTTTGGAGATCTGGACTTACAAGACTGGCTTTTTCTTTGGCTGTTTGCTTTTGCTCTTCTAATTTCAGCTTCTCACTTAGAGCAACGTTTTCACATTTTAATTCATCAATTTTTTTCTGAAATGAAAAGACAGAGCACAGTTAGGCCAAGAGTTCGGTGCGCAGCTCCAAAATCCCATTTAAGTTTTAGACCTGCGATGACTCAACCCCTAAACGTACCTCTAGCAATTCCTGCTTCTCTTTAAAGGAATCTTCAAGCGACTTCCTTTCGGATTCATGGGCATTCCTGAGCTCTGCAATGAATTATGTTTGTAGATGTTTAATATATGATGATGATTTTTTTTTAATGAGGACAAATAGCCAAAACACATATGCACAGATGCAGAGTCACTGCCAACATGGAAAGAACATTTATCACAAGCCATCCCAAAGCCTGTACGAAGTATCAGATTTATCGCCGCTTCAGATCTGTGGGTTGTCCTGTGACAAACACATTTCATTAGTTGACAGCATCTCAAGTTTGAAAGCACTCGTCTACATGCAACGAATGGATGAATTGAGCACAGATCCACATCTGACAAAAGCTGAGCTTCTGAAGGGAATTGGAGGCAAAAACCATAACGCATCTCCCAGGAATTTCTAGAAAAAACATTTCCTTTCCTACTTCAGGAATATCACACAGAAGAGCTCTTCAGTTACTCTGGAAATGCCATCAATTTTAAGGAGACAAAAGGATCGCTGGAAATCTCCTTGTCAGGTGGAGTCAAAGGGAAGATGGAAACCATCACCTCTTAAATCACGTAGGCACAATGCAATTTAATTCTGCGCACACCCCTTCCTAGAAAAAACTTTACTCTTCTAAACAATGCATAATATTTCTCAAGTTGAGAAACATTCCCACGTCAATGTGGACACCACCTAACCCTCCTTAATGTTCGTCTCAATTTTGAGGTGCTCCTTACAGAAGTGTGGGGGTGGTAGGGAGAGAGTTGCTCCGTTACCGTGACATTCTGAGGGCAGGCTGTAATTTAGACACATCTTTTAGAAGTCATCTCCACTCTTAAACTGTTTTGAAAGTTTCATCCAACCATGATGGGATCACAGTTATTTCTGTATATCAAATAAACTTGTTCAGATCCAAAAGCAGGAATTCAGCCAGCATTTGTAAGGATAGCTGACCAGCAAGAAGGAAATGTACATATTCAGGTTTAATGTATTGGAATATTTTTGTTTGTGACTAGCAGTACTGTTCTGTATGGACTTGAATACAAAATACTTGCCCGAAAAAGAGGATTCATATTTCTTTTTCAGCTCCTCTACTTTTTCTGAGTGGCTGTTTTCAAGTTGCAGCTTTAAGTTTTCATGTGTGACATTTAAGTTGTCCACCTGCAATATGACAAGATGAGTTTTTCCCCTTAGTGTGACATTTTAACCCTTGCTTAAAGTACTGTTATGGTGGTTTTATGCTGTGCTTAAGTCTCGGTAGCACTTAACAGATGGTCACAGGAAAAGCTAAGCCACATACAACACTTAATAGATGAGAACACTTTACAGATACCAACAGAATGTATGTGTCTCTCACACATGGAATTGCTGCAAAGCTAGTTCCCAAGCCAGGTGTGGTTTTATAGATCTTAAACCTCAAGCTGCTTCAAGTACCTGTATGCTCTGTATACTCTGTATTGCTCCAGATGTACCTGAAGCTCGCAGAACACTGAATTTCTACCATGTTAACACACAACCTTAAGGCTTGGTACCAACATTTTCTTTTGTAATGGCAACCAAGTAGAGTTTCACATTAGATTGAATACATTCATTAATAGCCAAAATAAATAAATAAATAAGTAAATCAAGATTCCTTGAGGGCTCATTTGTAGCAGAAAACAATTGTTGAAGAATATTCCTACACCACAAACCTGCTCCTGGAGCTGCGCTTTGTACTTCTCAGCTTCTTCGATGCAGATACTTTGGAGCTTCTCGCATTCGGCGGTGTAAAACTGCTTGAGCCTCTCCTCCAGCTCAGCTAAATCGTTGTGATGCTGCTCATTTAATTTCTGCAGGAATCCCTCATAGGTAACTTGCAGCTCATTCCTGTCTCTCTCCAATTTCTCACAAGCTGCAGAAGTTGTTACTGAAGGTGGCAGAATTAAAAAAACAACAACAAAAATCATCTGGTCAAGTTCAGTGCTAAGCTCTCAGTCTCATTACAGGTACTAAGGACAGGAATATGCCTGCACAGGAACAGGGATATACAAAGACAAGTACCGTGTATCCATGAAACGAGAGCCACCTCCAAAGACACAAGGAAAGACCTTTTCAAAAATACCGAATACGTGGTGTCTGATGCTGAGAATTAATTTAATGTGGTTAAATCAGGAACCCAGACATAAAGCACAAACGTGACAGTTTGTCGTGACACAGAAGAATGAATGTCTCACTGGAGATACCGGAGTGCTCTAATAAAAAAAATTAATTGGATTTGCTACTTCACCTAATTTGATCCCATTTCAGGAGCTATTTGTCAGAGTACTTCACTTTCTGATATATAAACCACTTAGCTAAATTGCAAAACCCTGAAGGCCATCCATCCAGCATGCTACCCATGCTCAACTATAGAGCAGAGGCAACTGCACAGACTGCCCTAAGCAGAGTAATACAGAACCAACAATCTCAAACCTACTGCTAATGTGTGTGCACTGAATGGATTTACATATGCAACACAGAGAGCAGTTCAGACCCAGGGCAGAGCGTTAAGGAAGCAAACAACAGAATATTTACTGCTCTCCATACATTTTTATTAACAAAGGTAAGTAAACTACCTAGGTTTGTCTCTCCGCATTTACTGAGCTGATTAAAAGGCAAAACAGAAACTCGTGCTTTAGAGTTTGAAATTTAGCACTGGCACCTCCCACCGAAAGGGCTGGATCAGAAAGAATCCCTTTTCTGCTGTGAATGCGATTGGAACAAGCCCGTCCTGCAGCTGCACACAGAGGCTGGAAGCAAGGTGAAACAGGACTGCTAGCAGAAGCGCGAGGTCACCGACCTCAAGCAAAATCACTTCTGTGCGGCATTTATCACTTTTGTTTAACATAAATTTTAAATTAAATTAATCAGACGAGTATCTCCGTAAGAGAAAAATCAACTAGAACATTAACATGATCTTGGACGAAATATAGGAGAGTTAATGCATACACACACTTTATAGCAGCTGGGCACACTGCCCAAACAATATAAACTCCGTGGAAGCATTAGAAGATTCAAGAATTTTGGTACAGGCATTACAGGAAATTCTTATCATAGCTTTGTTTGAGCACTAAGATACATGGATTGCAGTATCTTCAAGGGCTGGGTCCCAAACCAGTCCTGGCCTCATCTGTCCTGAAAGCAGCCTGCCTGAAGTTGGGCATGTGTCAGATTTGCCCTTTGCTACAGCTCAGCAAAAGGAAGAGAGTAAATGAATGGTACCTGCATTCCTTTAAGGAAAATGCAGTGACGTGGCACTACAGATATCAATTGGCGCATGCACTTAAGTGTAAGAGGAAGCGGTACTGCATAGAAATCTCTTTGCATGTGTATCTGCTTGAATTACTGGTGCCTTTTTGTTATCAGTTGTTGTTTGTTTTAGAAACAAACAAACCAACCAACCCCACAAGAACCCAGCTGCTTTAGCTTTGTGCAAGTTCTCTTGGAAAGCTCTGCCGAGCAGGACAGCGCTAAGGCAAGCTGTTCATCCTGCCATTGGCAGTGATGCAATGAAAGACTCAACACAAACACAACACAACATTCACTCATGTTTTCACTGCTTTCTATACCATCACCAAGTAAGATTTTTATTTCCTTAATTCTTTCCAGGAATGACAGTCATAAATGGATCCCTTTGGGGAAGGGAAGGAGAAAAATGTTAGCAAACTCCTATCACATCACATTGACAAAGTTACTGAATGTATATTCAGTACATTCAGCTTTGTATTTTCATACTTTTGGGGAAAAAGGAATGTGATAGATATGGGACGTTCTTTGTAATGCAGAGAAAGAGGCAGAGAACCAAATGGAAACATCACTCAACCAGCCACGTGCAGAATGGATCTGGCCATCTACCACTGAGTCATGGCAGCACGGAGGCAAGCAGCTCACATGCCTCATTTAAAGTAATTGTAGTGAACTGCTTCAAATGATCCACTTCCTTTAAGAAAGGAGTCATCTGACTCTTGACTTACAAGGCCAGAGCCAGTCCTTTGCCTCTGGTGAGCTGAAAGAATTTGCTACCTCACTTTGCCTTGTCTTTAAATGTCAGCATAGAGATCCTCAGACGATGCAAAACATTTCAGAAAAAAAAAAATCAAACAGCAAACTCTGCTTTTGTCAAAGGGAACAGCCACATCAGGTCTCGTTCAGCCAGTCTGCAATCCAGATTTATGAGAAGACTCATGAAGATAAACAAAAGCGAACTTTTAAAGTCTGCACCAGCAGTTGAAAGTTACCTCGAAGGCACCTCCTGGCCTTCCCAAGGCTGAAGGCTCTGCACGTCCCTGCAGACAGCATGTCTCGCTGCACCCCTGCCATGCAGGCAAGGAGCAAAACCACCAGTGGGCTCCCAGTACCACGAGCATGCAGTAAACTGCATGTGAAGTTCCAGCAAAAGCTCTGACTGAGGAATTGTTTTGAAATTATGAGAAGCCCTCTAAACAATGATGGTCTGTCCCCTTGCTCAAGACTCAAGTGTCTGCAGCAGGCATTTTGCACAGCTCTGTTCGTCTCCACACTGAGTAATACAATTTATGACTGTACGCTGCCTTGTTATAAGAAAGGGATGCAAGAGGCAACCTTTGCCAGGCCACTTATCCACAGCAAGGGAATGCTGCAAAGCTCCTGACTGACTTTGATGACTCAGCGTAAGAATTCTCTCCCAGAACTGTGAAAAAAATTTGTGACTGGAACCTGCACACTTCCAGTAGCACATAAAACTCCATTTCAACTTTTCATGCACTTCTGAGACGTCCGGAAGTGCATGCTTGTTTTTCATATGTTCCCCTGCCTTCTTACAGCACTTCCCGTCACAGTGCCACGTCTTTCTTAGGCTACTCATTATAAAATAAGACCACAGACTTTGAGCAAAAACCAACAGGAGATGCAAATGGTCTGGCAGCATTTGAAAGAAAAATCAAGTCAGTAAATCAAGCAGGGTTTGCTTCATTATTGACATACCAAAGCCATTAATTTTTTTCTGTTATCCCAGTGAATGATACATGATGAACACGATCACCCCCTGTATTGTAACAGCACAGAGCTAGATTATTCTGTATTTCTAAGCTTCTCACACCTGCTTATTTACACTATGCAATAGGAGTGTGGTTCTTTTGGGCACAGTTACCACCACCATCTCTGGGAATCACAGGAAGTTTCTGAAATTCGGTAGCAGCATTTCTTCTGATCAGAAATGCTGCTTTCGGCTTGTGAACTTAACACCTGTACAGAGATGTGAACAGTGGCCACTTCCATCCCATGTGTGTCACTGCACAGCTCTGCGTGTCAGCTATCTGAATCCCAGCCTAGGGGATGTGGAAAGCAGGTGCCAGCAGGAGAAACCACAGCCACAGAGGTTGCCCTTTTTCATAGAACCCCAAAGAAATCTCTCTCACCTTTCCAGCAAAAGCAGTGAAGGGGCAGGCCTTTAACCATTGCACAGCATCTCCTTCTTACAAAATTTAGTCTGTTTTTATTCCAGTTATCTAACAGTTCATCACAGTAAACCAATTCAGTCCTTATGGATCAAGAACTTACATAAAAACATTTCTCAATTTACTCTACTCTCACTTAAAAGCCACCGTAACCACAGCTCAGGGGAGATAAAACAGCTTACCTAAATTGAATCACTTTGAAGCAAAAGTTATCTTCAAAAAACTATCCAAGTCACTCCCTGGCCTAGCCATGCTTCGTGAAGCAAGAAGCCATGGGGCTGTCTGACATTCTGAAGCAGAGGTCGCTGAAGCAGCAAACTGGTGGCACTTTAATAGGTGTGAGGGATGTGAAATGGGGATCGTTGCCAGAGAACACCAAGCATTTAGCATGGTATTACATCACAGTGCATAACATTTTATTGTTCCAACTCTATTAATCACATAGGAATATTTATCTGTATGTTCTGTTGACCAGCAAGTCTACTGAAGACACACAAACTTCTTTCCTTCTCTATATAAAGTTTTATTATTATAATCATCCAATAATTAATTTGTGTCTTTGGCAGATTCTCAGTATTGGAAATTCTTCCACCCAAACATGCTTTCAGTTTATGACCAAGTTTCTCTGGGTGTTACCCATGGCACAGCGTCAAGCCAAGTTTTGGGCATGCTGAAATAAGCCAGGTAAATCAAGAGAACGCTGTAGGGCACATAGAGGTGGGTATGGCTGAATGCTCAGATGAAGCATGCAGGTATCTGCCAGGAAGAAAGTTTCCAACCTTTAGAACTACAAATATCATCACAGCGTCAGCAGGCAGGCAAATGCATGGGAAGGAATGCTCCTTCCCCCACATAACTGATGGAAACATCCAGCTTCTGTTAAATCTTTTTAAGAATTACCCAAACCTGGAAACCAATCCATATTCACTTCATCTGCCAGTTAAAAAAAAAAAAAAAAAAACCAGAAAAAAAGCAGAAAAAACAACAACAAAGCAATAGCCTTTATATTCCAACCTTCAAAGCACACTTTAAAGGTCAATCACTAATAAAAAATAGCAAGGAAAATTACATGAAAATACTTCTGAAGAAAATGCTGTTTACCAATTGCAATGCAGAGGAGTCTGGTATGGCTGCACAGGATACACGCGCGTCCCTCCTGCCTACTAAAAAGACTCCTGGCTGCAGGTCCAAAGGGGCCAGCAGCTGCTGAGCCAGCCCTGCAGCAGCCTGGGCCTGGGCCTCAGCCAGCAGAGCTGCAGACTGAAATAATCCAGAGTCAAATTCACTGTGAGGAGCAGTTTCATGTCACTGTGGAAATATGCAGTTCTTGCCGCTTCTACCTACGTAATTAAACAGGCAACTTGAAATGATTTATATAGCAACTTGTACCTTAACGAGCTGGGAAATTTAAGTGACAAGCAGCATTCGGATCTGCTCCGGGTTCCCATGACCAAAGCAGTTATACTGAAATCCCTCCCTGTTCAGTCTCTGGGGCTGTGAATGGATCTGGCCTCCTTTGAAAAGCCCTTCCCCAACCACTATCGTGTCCAACCCCCCACACGGTGCCCTGGAAGTGTCCTCCACTCGCGGCCTAAGGACACCACAGATGTCTAAATGAGATCTTACGGCTGCAGCAGTGCGTGGTTCAATCAGCCCACCCTGCTAATGCTCCATTTGCACACTGTCATTAAACAAGAATGTATTTGAATAGGAAGTGTACTACGGAATTACAGAATTTTACAGCAAGCCTGTCAGTTTTACAAGGTAAGTAAAGGAGCCTGGGAACATGCACAATTAAACTTCAAAAAGGCAGAAACCAAGGACTCAACACTGCCAGGTGTGAGCAGCAGCAGATTCTGTGCTCCTCTCCAACTTGGCAACATCCAGCATGCAGCCTGTGCAGAGCTAGGCACACCTGGTTCCTCTTCCTAGATGGCCTGTTCCCAGACTGTGAACAACATGCCTTACAAACACGTCAGCGTGGGACTCTGTGAGACCTTACAGTGTCCATACAACCAAAACACATTCAAATTGTCAGCCTGTGCCTAACTGACACCATCAATCAAAATTCTCAGTGCTTACCTCAAATAGCCTATGGGAACCTGAAGTACAGCTGTACACGTTTACCAGTGGAAACACAAAGCTGATTAGCAGGTGTGCATTTAAACAGGTTACTGCCAGCTAAAGCTAACACTGCAAGAATGTTTTTGCAAAGCTGGTCAACAAGTGAGGGCCAGCTGGCTTTTTTATTTATCTACTTTAAACAAACCTTCTTCAAGCCAGACAGAACTGAAGACGTGCCTAGTTTTGCAGTACTGCAGTTAATACATTCCCATCCCAAGCTAAGAGGTACAGACAGGCTACGTGCATGACGGAGTTAAGACACAGGACCCTGCATGAAGATAAATGCTTCTCTGAAATTACAGGCAGTTTGGAAACCTGAGGCTGCCCCCAGCTGCTCCGCAGAGCTGGCACAGAAGCGTTACCACTGCAAGAGGATGGTGATGGCCCTGGACAGCATCACTCACTGGCAGCTCTGCAGGCAGGTGCCACACAGCACAGCGGGGCTGATTTGTTCAAAGCTGTCTGGGTACCCTTTGGCAGGACAGTGCGTTCTTGTAGTAGCAGCTCCATCCCAGGTCTCTGGAATGAACTAAGCTTTCAGAGAACAAACAAACAACAACCAAAACCCTAAAAAACAGTGCTGGTTAGATTTTGGCCTGTCCTTCTCATCGGAAATTCCCCTTCCTGTTAATTGACCTGGATGTAGCACTCAGGTAGATAAAGGAAAGATATCGCTGCAGATACAATGACAGGATAGAGAAAGACTTACTTCAGAAGGATTGCTGTCAGAGCAAGAAATGTTCATGAGAAGGTAAACACGTAGATTTGCCCAGAAAGTTACATAAATACATATACATACACACGCACATACAGAAAATAAATCTATCTCATCTTCACAACACAACTTTATAGTTCACCCAACATTGCAAGGAGCCTGTTTGCGCAGTACTGCTCTCAATCTAATTTTGTCACTTCAGAGTAGCAGAAGTGCTGATGCTGCTGTTAAGGGACACAGCCTCCACCCCTCCCAGCAGCCCCTTCCCCTTTGGTTGTTCTGGCACTCACTAGTGAGTAGGTGAGCTCAACCACTAGCTTTCCCCAGTGCTGACACAAGGACAGAAAGGCAGAGGGCTGCAAGGCTCTCTCACAGGCAGCTCCTACTGGGACTGGCCTGGGAGAAGTGCAAAACTGCAACCCTGACACTTTGACACCAGAAAGGTTAAAAGCTGCAGCTTGACAGATGTCACCGTGCACTAAGTCCTAGAAAAGCCTCCGCTCTTCAGCACTGAACTTCCAGCACTGAAAACACATCTCTGCAGTGTTTCGTATCTTCAGTACACTCATATACCTGATTGGTCTGCAAGGCTTCCTCTGTTCATGCCACTACCCGCCAGGCTTTCAACTCCGACGTGCTGATGGAGTCGCCCACCCTGTTAATCAGCACTAATACAAAAATCTGATAATTAAATATACACCTGCATGCAACAAGGCCTTCCCACACAAGACAAGTTGGGCTGAGACAGCACTCAGCTTCCAAAGCATGTGAAAATACAAGTTTCCAACTCTTCAGTAATCAGTCATTATCTAAAACTACTTCACACACACCACTTCTGCTTCCCAAGGATCTTTGCTTTGTAAAGGGGTTCCATAACAGCAGAGGTGTGCTGTCTGTAAAACGACAGCCTCCTTTTCAAGCACCATCAGTTTCAATTTGATGGCTTTTTACGCTCCACAAGATTACCCTGCTTTGAGATTGAACAAATTCTATGAAGTTGCCATTAAACGCAGTCAAACCAAGCTTCAAAGTTTGCAAAACCAGCCCTTGAACATTATGGCTCCATTTCATATTACAACCGTCTGCTAGGCAGAGCTTAAAAATTTAATCTCATTAGCCTGATATCATTTCTTTCTGTTAGTTTCACATTCATTCACCTACAAGCACCTAAGACAAAACAAAGATTTTGTGCTGTGTACTTCACAGATTTACAGATTTCTGCTTCATAACCCCAGAAACAGCATACAGGTTGGGTATCTAAGCAGAGGGCACAATGTGGGACAGCCTCCCTGGCTCAGGAAGGGAGCGCTTTGCCCACCAGATGCAGATTCTATGAGCAAGCACAGGCAGAGTGGTGCAGAGCAATGCAGCAGCGAAGCATCTGAGCAGAACTCAAGCAGGGAATTCAGTGCCTGCCATTACAATGCCATGGCACCTCTCTTTCCACAGACCCGGTTTGCTGCAGTGTTGTTTTCATTCAGATTAAGAAAAATAGGTTCTCACCTAGTTCTCCTCGCAGGTTGACCAGCTCTTGAGATAACTCTTTATGTTGTTTCAGTGCTTCCTCCCTCTGCAGAAGGAAAAACAAACAGAGACAAACGTAAGTGATCCAAACAGGGCACCTTCCAATAACTTGCATGTGCTCTGCAGGAAAACAAGAGGCAGGAGAGAGGAGCCAAGCTATGAATCATTTAGGATAACAGTCCTGCTGTTACCAAATACACAGATGTCCTGTTGTTAAGCAAGTTATACTTTAAGACAGAGAACAGTTTTTTCGAGGATAACACTGCAATTAAGATCCTGTTTCGCAGCCATTAATTACATATTTTATGATGGGTGGAGCAACGTAACCTTACAGCACAAACCAAGCGATTGCTGACAAGGGCACTGGAGTACGGTGAAAGAGGCATGCACTGAGATAAATATCTGAAGCTTCCGTAAGGAAAATACAAGCACAACCCCCAAACTTTGCCAAGCACTCCATCTGCCCCCGGCAAGGTGCGTGAGGGGCACACAGCGGCACACAGAGGCAGCCGCTGCCCTCCCTGCTGCACCGAGGTGGGGAAAAAAAAAAAGGAAAAGAGAAAAGCCCACCCCCCCACACCACCGCCCCCCAAAGCAGCCCAGCGCGAGGATCCCCCCCGGCAGCGTTACCCTGGCTGCGGCGCACTGGGTGTAGAGGCACAGCCTGCTGCTGGCGCAGCCCATCTCGGGGCAGCCGCAGCCGCGAGCGCCGCCAGCCGCAGTCCTGCCCTCCGCGCAGCCGATCCCCGGGCTCCGGGCGATTTCCCGGCGGAGGGGAGGGGAGAGGAGCGCTGCCCTTCCCCTCGGCCGCGGCAACCCGCGTGCGCCCCGTGGACGCGCCGCTGCCGCCCTGCGTGCGGGGACGGCGCGGGGGAGGCCGGGCGGCCGGCGCACGCCCCGAGGCAGGCTGGCGGCGGAGCTGCAGCGCAGGCTGAGCCGCGGCTTTGTGCAGCTCCTTCCGCCGGGACGCGCCCGGCGCAGCGCGCCCGTCCATCCCGCACGGGAGCGTCCCGCCGCTCGACCCGCGCGGTCAGGCGTCCCGGTGAGAACCGCGGGCTGAGCGCTCGTTTGGGCACCGACGCGCTTTGGAGAGGTTAAGCGGCCGTGCCGTGGCATCGAGCGCTGAGACGCTTTTACGCCACCGAACCAAGGCCGAAAACCTCCCCTCGCTCCCCTGCTAAGCCCCCTGGGGAGCAGGGAGCTCTACCAGCAGCCCACGGTGCTGCCCTGCTCCCCGTGCCCCATCGGGAGGAGGGAAGGCACTGCATGCTGCAGCGAGCCGAGCGCATCCCTCACTCCGACAATGCCAAGCAGGGAGCTTTCCAGCAGACGAACCACTAAAGCAATTTCCAAAGCCTTCTTCCATAATAACCTTGTTCATTATTAAATCAGTGCACACTTACGAAGTTGGATGTTCCTTATCCCTCCCCTTCCAGCCTCACTGCTTCGTTTGCGTACTCACTCTTTGCCCTACTTCTAAAAAACAACCATCCTCGAACCCAAGTTCTCCCAGCCTGCCTGAGTCAGCAGGACAGCCTGATTTTCCTTCCCCTCAGCCCAACGGCCGGGCCACGCAGCAGCCTCCTGGGAGATGCTAACATTTGCAGTGAATGTTCCCAAAGGCCTTCCTTCCTCATGGTCTGCAGAACATTTTGTATCCATTTTAATTAAGACAATCCGATGAGGAAAGGACACAGAGATTAGAATATACTCTTGCACCCTTTTGCTTCTTACTGGCGCTGTTGAATACTATGCCCTCAGCCTCCCACTTGCTCATTTGGTTTTCCAAACCAGGAGATCCATGCAGACTTTTATCATGACCACTCATGAAAGTACATTCTCAGAGGAGGCCAGCCATGCACTGCCAGCCTAGGGGACAGGTTGCCCAGAGAGGCGGTGGATGCCCCATCCCTGAAGACACTCAAGGTCAGGCTGGACCAGGCTTTGAGCAACCTCATCTAGCCGGGGCTGTCCAGCTGCCCTGCAACAAAACAGGGAGTAGACGATCTTTAAAGGCCCCTTCCAATTCAAAGAATTCTACCATTCTGTAAAGAGGCAGTCTGAGGTGATCATACAGTTAAGCAGCCACACTCAGTGATCAGACGACAAGCAATTCATTTAGCACTACTATCATCTAAGTTGTGAAATAAATGAAGCTCCAGATAAAGGAATCTTCCCATGAAAACCTGAAAGTTTAAGACCTGAGATTAAAGTGCAGTAAAATACCAAAGACCACTTGAATGATCCATTGAGAACCACATTCAGTGTTGAGTTTGAAGACAGGTGTGTGGGTGCTTTGGGTCGGAATATCGAGCTACCTTTTAGCTCATAGTTCAAAAGATTCTAAGTTGAAAATCAGTATTAGAAATTGAAAGAGCAGATCCAAGAGGCAGGATCAAGCAGTTCTGGCATTTCTCCAAATAAATCTGGCAATAATAAAAAGCCTTTTCTAGTGGGATGATCCTTGACTCGTCGTCAAAGACTCAAGGAGGGTCTTTGTAACAGTTCCTGGCAAAATATATGAGCTTAGCTTAATGTGAGCTGCAAGATCACGTAGAATGGCTGAGGACCTATTTTTCTCATTTCAAAAGAATCTGTTACAGCTGTACAAGAAATTCAGTGTAGCTTTAGCAAAAGCAAATGTGGAAGCAGTAGGAAGCAATGAGAATAGAGTTGGTGGATAAAAGCTTTGCCACAGGCACCACTATTAATGTGCACTTCTCCAAGAAGATGCTGCAAAACAGTTCTCAGCATAACACTGGAGCCTTAGACATCTCTTGTTATGTGAAAGATTACATTAAAAATCCTTCACAGTTCTCGAGAATTAATCAAGAAACTCCATGGAGAAACGTTCCCAATAGCAAGGACACTTGAGTTACCCCACTGTGATCAGGTGAAAACAGGAAATACGAGGAGGTACAAGGTGGGAGGAGGATGTGACAGCTTCAAGATGACAAAGCCAGGAACAGAATAAGCTACAACATTTCTTATTTGCATTTTTGTTTGGTGATTACAAAGTGCATTTACAGGCTTAAGAGTGTTTTTCCTAGCAACCAGCTGTTTTTACTACAGTTCAAACAGATCAGCCTAGTAGCATTTTAGACAAACAATGGAGAGAACACGTCAAGGGCAGAACAGCTCCCATTGCTTCCTTTAAAAGCAGGATGCTCTGCAGAGGTCCTCGTTCCAAAGTGAACAAGAAAGGTACCTAACACCAAGCACACCAACAGGCGACCTTCTGGGCCATGCACATATACCAGATGTTCACCCATGACAAGAGAATACCTCCAAGAGCTGAGGTACCGGCACTTCTAACCGGCAGGTATTGCTCAACAACCCACACAGCAACTTTGCAGACCCCAGATCACAGAGTAGGCAGTTTTATGGCAAATTGGCAACTCTTTCTGTCAGCATATTTCCTTGTGAGGCTGTGCCAGGCCAATTGCTATGGGTTTCTCAGCCCATCCCACTGCTGGCCAGCTCGTGTGGAGCTCCATGTTCTGCTTGACAGTCACAGCTTAGAGAGCCCCAGCTTGGCCCTACTCCCCTAAAAAGAAGGCTCAAGAGTCCTGTTTTCCTTTGCAAGTTTTTCCTCCCAAGTTAACAATAATAAGCCCCTCAGCAGCTATCAAATGCAAACAACAAACTATGGCAGAATTTCAACTTTGAGCGCATGTGCCCAATAAGCTAACGCCACCCATCAACCACACATTACAGTCTACATCTTCCACCACACTCCCTTTTGGAAAAGGAATGTGTGTTCCTTAGGAGTTGTACTACAAAAAAGAACCACTATTACTGAAAAAAAACCTTACATTTGTGTGATTTTTTTTCTTTTAAATATCAAGCAGCAATGTGGGATCAAACAAGCAAATCATAAACCACGTATCACATTTTCCTAGTCTACCCCATGCAATGCATCACTCTTCCAGGATTTCTGCAGCATTTCCAACTTAGCAAACTTCAAGCAACTGTCATTTTACAAAGTCCCACTGCTAAGTTCTTCAATTCTCAGATTAATATTTCCATATCTTGCAAAGTCTTGTATTGTTAATGTTCACTTTCTGGTTTGGAACAAGTAGTGTGCATGGCTCCAACAGAACGCTGCAAAATACCAGTATATTTACTATAGAACAGTCACATCCAATGTTCACTTCTGGAATATTTCAAGAAATAAGGTGATGCTGTGGGACTCTTCCCACTACAAACATCCCTGCTTATACTGGGATATTCTTCTCTTAAAGCTGTGATGCAACGTGGTCCCTGCCAACAGAAGGGGGAGCAAAGCTGAGAGGATGCTATTACACAGTACTCCATGGCATGCACACAGGAAGCTTTGAGTCACACTTAAAGGCAGTAATTATTCTTGCTACAGGCAGAACCAAAAGGTTGGAAGCAGCTCTGATCTGGATGGCTGTAGATCAGCCTTCTAGCTTTATCACTAAAACACCTCCTAAACAAGTCATTTCAAGAATCAACATATATGGGAGGCGAACAACCTTCAACATATAAAGTACACTAGCTGTTTTATAAAACACTGTATTAGAAAAGACTAAATAAAACTTGTTCAGAATGCATAGGACAGAAATTCACCAGGGTAGCAAAGAACGGAAGCATTTGTGTGCTTTACTGTCATGCACAGGGTCAAATTAATTTTATTCCAGGAAAAGAAGGACTGGTTTTGAAAGCAATTTGATATCAAACCACAAGCACTTACTCCTGAAACCATATTCAGAGGGAAACATGGACTATCTTAAATAAATAAATAAATAATGGTTATTTGCAAGCAATTCTGTAATGTTAATGCTTAGTCCTTATAGGACACTGACTTTGTTTGTACAGATGAACAGAGTATCATTTAACTCTTTTTTAATACTTGAGCAGGCTCAGTTGTCAACAATTACCAGCATAGAGTGAATTGCTCTCATCCAAGCAGATACTCCCCTTAACCAGACAAAGCACTAGAAAGTGAAGCCTGCTCCATCCTTGTGCTGCAGCAGCCATGAAAAGATCACCAGCCATAATGTAGAAACTCAGTCACACCTTTGTGTAAACTCCAGTCACTCACATGTCATCAGCTGTAGCTCAGAAGTAGTTATGAAGGGGTAACAAAAGGTCATTCATATCCGCTTTGCAGTATTAAATTGGAATTGATTATTCTAGTTCTTAAATTAGAGTTCTTCTACCAGTTTCTGCCCCTGCTTTGCTGGCAAAGCCCTGTCCTCGAAATAAATCTGAGGCAAAAGCAAGCTAAAGGAGCTAGCCAAGAAAGTGGCATACGAAACAGCCTTTACCCTCTGCCCTATGTGCATTTTTGAATGGAGGAATAGACTATTACTGCAATTACTGAAAATGACATTAATCATCTCAAATCAGTAAATCTAGCATGAAATTACTACTTTCAAATTACTCTTGACATTGTTAAGTGTGTTGCCTTTTTATGAGACAAAACAAACAATACATTTTCACCAGTCCTTGACTTATTGCTTCAAAGAGAATTAAATTAGGCCTCAGATTACACTTCCTTGATCAGCTAAGAGAGACTTACTGTAACTTACAATATTTGACTTCACTAATTGGCTAGGTACTTTTATGGAGAACGAGGCATTCATTCCCTGATGTTTAGTATATGAAACACTAAAGCAGAGAACCAGCCAAACAGGATTCCTATGAGTCACTTAATATTTAACATGGGTATTACAGCTGTGGGCTCTTCATGCTTTTACAAACTTCAGATGGGTTCTTATCACCATATGGGAACTTTGTCTTCCCATTTTAAAGAAGTGATGTCTTTACAAAGTTAGGTCTAGATACAGTAACATTCACTACTGGACTTTATAGCCCATTTTCTTACTGTAAAAGATTTCATAACTGTGATATCAGTTAGAAGATGTCATACAGAATGACTTTTCTTCCCTGTGAAAATTCTGATCTCATGAGAAAGTAAATTCACCCTATTTGAGTAATTGCTCATTTCATTTTTCAGCATTTCCTAAAGCTTGTCTCAATTCACCTGATTCAATCATTAGACAAGGTTTCAAACAGATACCACACAGCTTTGACAAATTGTACTGCCATAAGTTCTAACACTTATGAAATTATAATCACTTTAATGGTCTTTTTTTAGAATGTTAAGATTTGAAACTGTATGTTTGAGCAAAATATTACAGTATCTGCTTCAAGTCCTTTCAAGATGTTAAAAATTTCATCTGCAAATGCAGTATAGAAAAGCATGAAGATGTTACTTTATTTCTTTCACTAGCCCCTCCTTTCATTTCAAATTTTAAGAGATACATCTAGCTTGCTACTGTGTAATTACTTTTGCACCTTCTTAAATTAATAAATAAAAATTAGGAGAAATAATAAGATAGGGATGGGAACAGGCTTCCTCATGGAAGGCAACACTGGGTGCCTGAGACATCAAGAGTTAAAGACTTGTTTTCTCAACACACCTTTTGTTAAGAGCAGCAAGAGGACAGGACTCCCAGTTCTCTCCACTGTCCGCTCTGAATACTCAACCACACCTGGACTGAAGTGTCCTTCAAGAAGCTGGACAGTTAAAAGCTCACAAAATTTCAAAGTTGCCAAAAATATTCTGCTGCTAAAAATGTTTTTATCAGTTAGCCGCTACATATTGTGGAGAACTTGACAATAATTTGAAACCTCCTTGCTTTCCAACAGCTCCGTGTAAGATAAAAGCTTCCAGAGCCCAGGTTTGCTCCAAAGGAGAAGATACTTTGTATTTTTTAAATCTGAAGAAACACAAATTATCTCAATTAAATATCCCCATTCTCTCTATTGAAGAAAGAGACGTCCATACTTTGGAAACCCAGACCTGAAGAGCAGAAGTGCATTTTGAATGAGCATCCTGATGAAAACCAGACAAGTTTGATGTTAGGTTCCGGAAGGTGAAAATTATAAATTTAAAAACTCACAGACATGCAGCTATGCTTAATGTCCCCACCAACATATTTCATATTTATATACCAAAAATATCATTGTTCCAAAACTCTTCTGTTTACCACTAAGGGTTTTGGTTTTAGTGATGTAATTTGTACTTTAGCTCTGTAAGAAGGATATGGATTTCTCACCTAATGAACATGTTCTGTTACACTTCCATGAAGGCCAGGAGAAATTATTCTGATGCATGTTTCTCTGTGCACAGAAAAAACTATTTAAGTGCCAGGAAATTCCCAAGAAAACAAGTACCTTGACTCTTACAGTCATCCATGTGTCAGGAAATGCCAGTTATAGTAGCTCATACAGTAATGGTGGGCTTTTATTTCCACCTAGAAATACTGAAGACCATCTCAGCCACACAATTTCTAGCCATTACTTATGTTGCTTCCTGTATCATACCCACAATTAATGGTATCCCCATATTACTGTCCACACTCCTTAGCCCCACCAATCACATTCCTCCTGTGATGGAAACTTCTTTAAGAAGTCACCACGGTCATTTCAAAGTAAAATCTGAATTGTAAACTCCAGCCTTCTCATAAGCAATTGAAGAACAGCAGTAAAGCTTGGTTTCTGTTCATTTCTGTATCAGGGGCACAATTCTGAATCATACTTCTATTACTGAGTCTTTTGGGAGCTCTTGAAGCACTTGAAAAGATTTAATATCTTAAACTAGAAAAACAGAACTGTGTATTAATTTTTTTTTTTTAACTTGAATACTTCTCTAAGTGGCAATTAAGATGTATGCACTCAAATATGAGGATAAAAATTCTCACTTTTGATACCAACAAAACAGTTTGGGCAATACATCCCCTCTTCACTTGAGAAGTAAGTCTTCCTTCAACAGCTTTAGAAGAGACAAAACCAGATTTTAAGACCAACTTAGTACTGAGCTGACAAAAACAAAGTGACAAATAAAAACCACAAAAAGCCTCCACAGTAAAACAAAACAAACAAACAAAACATCAACCCAGCAGTCCCACAGCCATGGTGGTTTAACCTGAGCCCATGCTGCTGAGGGCCTCTCAGGCCCACATTCCTACCTCACACAAGCACTGGCAGTTTCTCACTGACACTCCTTCCTAGAGTTCACAAGGGAATAGCCCATAAAACTTTGGGTATGGACAGCCCTATAAAGCCAGACCCAGAATAGTTTTTTGGTTGCTTTTGTTTTGTTTTCTTGTGTACCCTCCCTCTGCCCAGCTTCCTGATGGGGTTCCTGAGCTGGCTCTCCCAGCCTGGTGGGCACCAAGCTGTGCAGATTGAGTGCAGATTCCACAACCTGAGCCACAGCCTCACTTTCACCAGATGTCTTACGACTTAAACCACACTTTGAATGTTTCAGTGCACACAGCTCCCACTGAAAGGACAATAAATAAATTCAAAGTTAAGATTCAAATGTTGTGCTGCATAATTCAGAGATTATGTAATTAAAGTTTAATGGAAGACTGCTTTCCTTTGCACTTTGTAAGCCCACTGTATATTCACCATTTCCACTGTATTGTCACTTTTTCTTTCCTGTTTGAACATTAAAAAAAAAAAAAAAAAAAAAAGAAAGAGGTCATGGAGTTGCACGAATTACCAGAGGTTTAGGAGGGGAACAGCCATCTAGACAGACTAGCTTGCTTTTGTGATAAGACTGCAGTTTGACACATGCTTTTAACACTGTACACAATTATCTAACAATGGAAAAACATGATACAGTTTGACGTTGTTGCCAGACACCTTACTCATTGCATTTAGTCTGCCATCAGGGTTTCAATCTAGTGAAAATCCATTGCAACAGGATCTCCTGCTCAGTAGAAAATGGGTTTTACAGTATGATCATTGTGGACTGGCTCATCTTGAAGACACTTGCTCAAATTCAGAACAGTCTTGGCAAAGGCACACAAATCATCTGGATAAACCCTGACAGCTCAAGTGGTAAGCTATTATCAGAGCCAGCTGTTAATATTGACAGCTCCATGATAATGCTTGTAGCAAACACGTTTGAACTCACGCAGAGTTTTGTGACAGATTCCTGCTCAGCTGGAAACAGCACAGCAACCTCACACAATCTCATTTAACCCTTAGACAGCAGCCTTGTAACTTCACTCCAGAGGGCTGGCTGCACTTCTGACATAACTCATTGTCAGTGCATTCTAATTTTGTCAGCAGCTATCCCATTTCAAATGAGTTCATAAAAGCAACTTTAAACTTCTGTGCAGAAATGCATCAGGAACATTTGAAGGAAAAAAGGAAAAATAGCAGCAGTTGAATCACCTCCTCTACTAACTTCTGCTTTATTGATTCTTCCACAGGGAATCAACAACAAATCCTTCCACAGAGAATACAGGAGGCTGAGGTAGGTTTTGTCAAGAAGCTCTGGCTAAGATGCACAGCTTTGAAGCAATGCAGCAGCACAGCCCAACTCTTCTCTCTATCTGACAGCACAGACTGTCCTCAGCCCCTATGCTCTGCCTCTGACCAGGAAGAAGGGTTCATGTCACTAATGTGGCAAAGAAATCCTCTCTCTTTGGCTGGGGTAGGTTTCTGGTAGCTGCAAGCTGAATCAGCCTTCTGCAGGGGCAGACGAGCACCAGAGCAGCTAAGAGTGGTACCTTCTGATGACAGCACGGTATTTCATCATCTCAGGCTGCTTTGTGTTACTTCATACTTGCTCAAGTAGGAGGAATGGAAGCACAACCTTGTTGCTCAGCTAAGCATATACATTTTTTAATTATTATTTTTTTTCAACTAGAAAAGCTGCAAGCTACTCTCGTAAAAGCTGAAGATACTTTCTACTGCTTCTGTGGTAGTTAAGGCAGGGGCTTGTAGCTTGAGCTATGCTTAACTGAAAATTTCTCCCTTGAATACTTGAGCACATTTGCAAACTACATCAGAAAGGCTTCTAAGATCTACTTTCAAAAGAGAAATGCATAGCCATTTGAGCTTAGGTTAGCCAGGTGAAAATCCACATTTCATCAGAAAGGAATGAGAAAAACAAAAAAACTTGCTACCCTTCACTTTTTTCACTAAAATACAGAAATTGTACAGAATGCTTCCCCAGCTAATTGGCAGATCTCAATGTATTGTCTATATCAATCATAGCAGAACAGTCCTTCCCACTCCTACAGCAAGTACAGTAAGACAGGGACCATCTTATCCTGGGAGAGAACCTCAACACCAAGAAATGAAATAACTAAAAGCATACTTATATGTCATTTTTAGCCCAGTTTTCAAGTGCTTAGACTCAGCTCTTCATGATTACTCATTTTATATCATTAAAAAGAAATTAAATTTCCTCTTTTTCCACCCACAAGATAATACTGAAAAGAAAGAAGCAGCAAAATTATTACTTTCTCCCATACAGCTCCTCTCTCTTTCCTGTCTCAGACACTTTTAAAAATAATCATTCCCATTATTTGCAAGGAAATAATGCTTAAACTGTAAACGTATTGTAAAACAGCCTAAAAGAAGTATGTACATATGAAGATTTCTTAATTATTCAGATAAAGATACACAGATAAAGTATTCCTGACATTTAAGGTGTTGCAAACACAAAATATTTGAAAGGAAAGCCTACATCAAGACTTTTAATTTTACAAAGTTAGCAAAAATTAATGTGCCTTTCATAAATAAAAGACTGAGTAGAAATTTGGCTGGAAAAATTTCACAATTTCAGATTAGACAAAGGGCAACCCAAATTCCTCCATCAAATTGCTTTGAAAATCTTATATTAGAGAAAGGTGTTCCAATACAGAGTTTATCAAGGCAAAACAAACAAACAAAAAAACAATCAAAAAAACAGCTGCTCTTACTGGATTGACCAGACTTGAATTTAACAGTAAAGCAGCATTTTTAGTTGAAAGGAGAGTGAGCAGATATTGTTCCATCAGAAGAGAATGTTATGTTTCTAGCAGCATCCTAAAACAACTTAGTGTTGTTCTTGTATAGTGGACTGCAAAATCACTAGAAATGGAATTTGCTAAAATACAACTGGTACCAATCTGGGAACATTAGCTACATATGCAAAATAAACTGCTAATATCTACATCGACCACTGCAGCGTAAATCCGTAAATGCTGTAATCTCCTAAACTTCAGATTTCTCTATTCAAAACATTCCAAAGCAGACCAACATTTTCTCATATATTATCAAACATATGAAGTTAATCCATATGTCATATAGGACAAATAAACATAAAAACACATCAGATAAATTCTACTCTAAGTTCCAGGTGCACTTCCAGTGGTGGTGTTGTTTTTACATTAAAGTAAATAATTTTAAGATAACACCAATAAATAATCATTAGCAATAAATAGATTGAATAAATACAACCATTAACACCCTGCACTACATTCTCAATTGCTCAAAAATGTATCCTCTCTATCTACCCTTCTACTCAATGTCAGATAAAGCAAGGTCATGAAGATTTTCTGTTCCAGCAGTCTCCCCTACAGGGCCAGAACTAGAAGTATACACTCAGGGAGGTGCTCAGCCATGAAGGACTACAAACTTTTAAGAATTTCTTCTCAGAAAAAGATGCAAGACTGCAAAGAGGCAGTAAAACTTTCTT
>PPHD01005629.1:0-26041 GCA_002909625.1 Bambusicola thoracicus | reverse complement strand
GTTGTAGTTTCTTTAGTCTGAAGGGAACTTTAGTAACGGCCGTTCTTTCTTGCAAGCACTCTATAATGGACAGGAATATTTTCAGTACCGCTGTAACTACAAAAAGGAGGGAGGTTACAAATCTGGGTCCATAACAAACACACACTTGACATGGAAAAACTTAAAGCTGGGTTATTTTCCACTTGTATTACCTTCCTCCACATGTGCAGTTCCCACCATTATTGCGTCAAGCCTTGTTGTTCATAACTGATTGTGTTTGTTTTTATAATAGGTGGAGAAGGAAAAGGTGAGAGCCCAAAAAGAAGAAGTGTTGAATCAGATGAATGATGTGTTAGAGAATGAACTGCAGTGCACAATCTGTTCTGAGCACTTCATTGAGGTATGTTTAAGCCAGGATGGCTTTGCCAGTAAAGAAGAGACTCAAAAAGCTTTCTCTAGTGCTGATAAAGCGATAGTCAAGCTTTCTTTTCTTTACTTCTGTAACTTAGCAGACCCAACAGATGGCTTGTGGTAAGGGTTGGTCCAGAAACCTATTCTGTCTGCTCTAAAAATTCTTCTGGGCTACAAATTCGGCTTTAATGTCTCTCCTTGCACAGATATGAATGCTAAATCCCAAGATGCATTCAGGCTTGCAGAAGTTACTAGTGTTTGAACTGGTGCTCTTGAGGTGCTGCTGGCAGCCTGCTCAGTCATTCTGTGGTATACCTTGCTTCAAGTTGACTGGGGTTGGGCAGCTTCAGTGTTAGATGTCACAACAGGCTAATAAGGGAAGGGAGGTGCAGTGCTAATCAAGTTCTAAATGGTTTATGCAGTTCACGAAAAGTTGAGAACGTGATTGGAGAAGCTATAGGCAGGTGATGCCTGAAATGCAGACTGTTCTATCTGATCATGTTTTATTAGAATTTCGGTTTCATTCAATTCATTTCTACTGTAGGAAACCTGTTAGCCTTCTTAAAATGACCTAGGAGTTGGTTAGAATTGTAGTTTCTTATTTCAGATGCAGAATATTATCTTAAATTGTCCGAGTTATTCTATAATCTGACCTTTTCAAATTGGAGGATGTTATAACGCAATTCATTTGTTCTTCCTGATTTTCTGACTTAGCTGTATGGTGATGATGAATCCACTAACACGTAAACTTGTCTGTACTCTGGCATGGGAGTTATTTTATGTGCAACCCCTACAAAAGGCTAAAGAAAGGGCCTTTGGGCTTCTTCCCCAGCCTTTCCCTATAGGAAGTATTCGTTTAACGCTTTCTGACTTCAGTGAGGTTCTTTTCTTTACCATGCTTGTTTGAGCATGCGCTCATAAGTATCTCTCCCTTAAATTTCACAGGCAGTCACTCTGAACTGTGCTCACAGCTTCTGCTCCTACTGTATTGACGAGTGGACAAAACGCAAAGTGGAATGCCCAATCTGCAGGCAGGAGATTAAGTCAAAGACACGCTCTCTGGTGCTGGATAACTGCATTGACAGGATGGTAGAAAATCTGGATGTGGAAATGAAAGAGCATCGCCTGACCCTGATCAGAGAGCGGAAAGGTGAGAGGTGGGTGGATGTGGCATGATGAGTACAATCTCTCAATCTATTTCGTATGACTTTCTTTGGCACCTATATACTAAGGAGATGCTCAGGAAACGCAGCAGATATATTGGACAATATTCATTATTGGTAGAATCAGCAAATTGAGATGGGAAAATGATCTTAAGATATGATGCATAACCAGCTGTATTGCACAGTAAAAGAAAAACAACTTTGGGGAAAGACTTCAGTATGAAATTCACTCTCCAGCTGGAAGGCTTAAAACGTACTCATGGTCTTACCAAAAGATTTTAAAGAGAAGAGCAAAGCTTGGGACTTAAAAAAAAAATTGACCTTTTTGATTGAACTGTCAACTACATCATTGCAAAAACTCAGCAGAGCAATGCCTAATGATAAACTCTGAATTGTTTTTGACATGCTAGATTTATGTAGAAATCTCTAAAGGGAATTTGGGGAATATGTCATGTAAGTGAATGCATGGCTGAAATGGCAGTTACTCTTCCATAGTAATTCTTAAGGAATTTATCTGTGTGGTTTTAATGCAAAAAATTGTTATAGCTAAAAGACTGTTCATGGCCATACGGGCTGTGAGTAAAATTCCAGTATGGAGGTATTCCTCTTCTGCTTATGTCTTCCAGTGTTGTTTCTAGAGCAATTGACTCTGGTATGTAGGTGCTGAAATGTACAACTTCTTGCTACCCCTTTCCAAATTTCTATTGTCGTGTTCCCTTCAATAATTGTCCTGCTTTCCCCCTCACAGATGTGAGTGCACGACCCTTTGTTTTGCAATGTGTCAAACCTTTTTGAAATCCTTCCTAATGAAAGGTGCTTTTGCAACACTTCAGATTCTGCATGGTGACACAGAATGACATGGCTGAACGGTGTTATTTCTAATTGAAATCATCACCTATTTAACCAAGCCAGTCTGATTCCCTCAGGAAATGCTATGCTGCTTGGAAGTTGTCCAGCATGGCTTCTTGATTTGCTTTCACCTTTGCAGAACTAATGCTCCTCTTCCATAATATGCACTGCTTCAGAATATGCTGCAGCTCTATTGAAGTGTCTCATCAGGTATCTGATGGCGATTAGATGAAGTGCTGCCTCTATTGGAGCAGCCCTCCAATAAAACTTTGGTTTCACATGGTGTAAAATATGGTCTCCATGCTTGTTCAGACAAAAAGGAGATAGGCTAGTAGTGTCTATCACGTGAGTATAGGCTATAATTAGATAAAATGATTAGTAGTAGGAAATCATATAGCTTCACCATGGTGTGCTTCAGGGGGAAGGAAGAATTGTTTCTGTGCAATCTGCTCATTCAGTGATAGAAACATTGTGATTCAGATGAAGACAGCCACGTGTCTAACTCAGCGTGAACTCCTAAGAGGAAATCAGCTGAAACTGGAATAATGATGGAAGTAGTGCTTGGAAAGCCCACTCAGATAATAAACTGTAGTATAATGGACACCAGCATAATGCTGTGTGCTCTTAAATGTGTGGAGGTTTTGATGGGGCCTTAAGAGTCCTGAACAGTCATTACTTGTCCCTTACCACATTTTGTTGCATACTTCTTTCTTACCCGGCAGGGTGTTGTAATAACTAACCACTGCCTTCTGCCACCTATGTGCCACTGAAAGGATCCAGAATGTCTCTTCCTCATCTGTGCTATCTTAACATAAAGAGGCATATAGGAAACTTAAAACAGTAAACAAACAGAATGTTCTTTTAATACTGAAAATTGAAGCAAAAAAAATCCTGTGTCCTGTAGCTTGAAGGACGTAATGCAAACTGTTAGGAGGAGCTTAGAAGAATCAAAGAAAAATAGGGTTTTTTTTGGGCAGCATTTGAGGGTACAGGGACTAATACTAATTTTTATATCTGTTTTGAATGCAGAGAAACGGGACGTGTTGGTGAACCCAGCCGCAGACAATGACAGCAGCATCATTCCTTCCATCTACTCCATCTTGTCAGTCAGCAGTTGTGACAGTGAGGACTCTGAGGAGGATTTTTACTATAATGGAAGCTACTGCGTTATCTAAACAGTGTAACTGCAGGCTGCTTTGCCTGCATACTGACCAGAAACAACCTAATGGAATTTGGTTTACTACTGCTGGATGAGTGGGCTCGGCATCTGGAAGGAGAGATTCTGTGAAGAAGCTGGAAGTGGAGCTGAGAACTAGCAACATTTGGAAGAATGACCTTATTTTTTAACAGAATGTACAGACGCTTGATCTCTCAAACAAGACTGGGACTGTGGGAGAACAAACTGCTATTATGCTAGATGGTTGACATATAAAACCTAGGTTGCCAGGATCACTTCTGACATAGTATGGTGTAAATATTTGAATGCATCACTGCTGTTGAATGACGTGTTTAAGTGTGTGTACCAGTTTCCCTTACTTCATCCAGCAGGGAGCATAACAAAAGATGTTTGAGAACTTGGTCATTTGCACCAGCTAACAGGAGAGGTATACTAGAAAAGCATACCAACGTGGGGTTTTCCTCTTGATTTTCATGTCAGCTGGAGTAATCCTAGGGCTTTCTGGCCGTTAAGTTAAAGGTTGGGTTATGGACCATGTCAGCCTTAAGTGCTTAAATACAAAGTAAGGTGAGCTGCTGGCTTGTTTGTTCAGTTGATGTTACTCATTTTCTGTCGGATGGGGATAGAGAAGATTGCATCTTCCAGAATTCCTTAGTTTGTGCTCTTTTCATACAGCACCTTTGGTTTGTTCCCTGCATAAAGAGTTTTGGAACTTTGAAACAGAACATCCAGAAGTTATTAGCAGTGACTTCAGAAATACTTCTCAGTTCTTGTCAGCAGCAGAGAGGAATCTTGGCCTCCTCATTAAGTGCTGCTTCTACCTGAGTGAATTAAATGTGCTGTTGACAGGGTAGTTAAGCAGCATCTGTAGGCAACCCCCAGTAACTACTTAGTTCTATTGTTTACAAAGCACTGCTATTGAGCTGTGGCTTTGCTCCCCTCAGAGTTCATCTCTAAGACAAAGCAAGTCTTGCCTCATCCTATCACATCTATGAAATAATATGAAATTGTCTATGAAATTCCATTTTCAGTGGCATATGTTTTTGACTTAGCTTTTACATGGGCCTGTTATGTCACTGTTAGAGGAGGATGAGGGAAGCCCTCATTTGTAATATTTATTCGGCTGTTTGTACGTACTTTTCTTCTTTCTGTGTTTATTTTGCTGAAGAAGGAAAATATAAATTCATTTGTGCATTAGTCTTCCTTGATTCAAGCAGTGAGATAAATGTCTTTCTCCTAGTTATGGTTGAATTCATTGAGAAAACCCAGATTGTTTCTTTTTAATGACTTTGCTTCACGTTTTCATTGCTGTAAGTAGTTGGACTGTTCTACAATTATTTGAAATGCTGTATGCAGGAATTGATAAAAGATGTCCTAACTCTTCAAGCCTGTGTTAGCAGTGGCTGTCTTACCAGTAATTTAGAGCATACAACTGTATCTCCTTTCCTCCTACTAAAGAAAGGTGCCATTAAAAAGGTGCATGAATGAGAATGCTTTCCTAAGAAAGTAGTGCATTCTGGCAGATTTGAGTGGTAAGACTTAAGCAAGGGAAAATTATCTGTTGTGTGAGCCAGGCAACTTTCTTAAAGTCTTAATATGAGGATTCTCTGGTGAAGGAGCTATTACATCTTGAATTTTCCCTATGTCCTTTTAGTGTCCTAAAACACACGGGCTCTTGAAAATTTCCTTTGTACACTCGTGCTCTCTAGAATGTCTGAGAGAAGAGGGCTGCAGAAAACACTAACGAAATACCCTGACATTGGAGCAGAAGTTCCTGTTGAAGAGAAGGAGAAGAATGTTGTGGTTGCCAAGGACTGCAAATTCTTGTACTGTGTACCTCTTCCATGCTGCTTTGCTTTTTTATTTTAGTTTTTATTTTCCCTGTTTCATTTTTCTAAATACATTTATTTGCTCATGTTGGTGCTTATGCATATTTCAGAAAAGGATGAGTCTTCTGGTAACAAAGTTCTTCTTTAGTATGCTTTGAGAGTGTGCCATTTTCACTAGAACATATTCTTTGTATTCTAGTGAGAGGAGACACATTACGAATAGAAGTGGTATACTTACCCTTTTAAACTGTTACCAGTAGGTGCACCAAGATACACATGGAGTAATAAACTTTTCTGTTTATCAATAGGTACCTAAATTGTAAAGGTTCAAGGAGAGAGGCTAAGCAATAATGCTGTTCCCTGGCAAAAGCGTGTCGTTGACAAAAGCAGACCCTTCCTCCCACTTCTGTAAGTTCATCAGGAAAGCTCTTATCTGATCCAGAGCTGTTGACTATATGTATGGCAGTGAGTTCCAACTGCTGAGCTGTGATGAAGGTAC
Source organism: Bambusicola thoracicus (assembly GCA_002909625.1). Taxonomy (NCBI): domain Eukaryota; kingdom Metazoa; phylum Chordata; class Aves; order Galliformes; family Phasianidae; genus Bambusicola; species Bambusicola thoracicus. The sequence goes on along the minus strand of PPHD01005629.1, from coordinate 20,134 downwards.
TCCACTATCCTATTTATCAGGAAGAAAACATACTAAAACAGTGTTATTTTGATACAGGACAAGTTAAACTGTAGGTATCTTTAAATTCTTGTGCGCCTTTTGATACTGCTTCATAAAGAAGCTGTGGAAAGGTAAACTAAGTGAGACTATTTGAAGTTCACAACAGTGCCTTTCGTTAACAAATTTTCAGTGATAAAAAGATCTAAAGTGCAGATGTTTCTCTTTTTGACCAGCTAGTTGGGCTATGATCAAGCATAAAATTTTACCCTTCTGCGCTGAAAATATCTGTCAGCAGTTACAGAGAATGAAATAAGGGAGGTATTACTCAGACAATATGCTGCTGCAAAGATCCGTATCCAAACATTTAAGTTAGGATAAGTCATAGGCACCAGTAGGTGTTTCCTGATCTATTCAGCACTAACAAGACCCCAGCATAGTAGCGCTGTGCTTGATCTTAGGGACTGCGCTTCAAGATGGGTTTGGACCAGCTGGAAAAACACAAAGATTGTGAAGACTTAAGAAATGTGACCTCATGCAAAAGGTTTAAGAAACTCCAGTTCTCCTTCTCTCTGAAAAAATAAGAGCTGAGGCAGCTGTAAGTCTTCAAATGCATCAAAAGCTATTTCAGAGGGTGAGTAGTTTGCTTTTCCAGGTTCGTAGTGACTAGCATAAAAAGTAATGAGATTATTTTATATTGCTGTAAGGAGATTTCTGGTAGCACTTTTTTTTCCTTCCAATGTTTCAAGTAAAGGTAATGAAATACTGCAGTACTTTGGGGAAACTGAGGATTCTGCAACACAAAAAGCCCTTATGGGCAGGTCAAGCACACCTCTGTTATATCAGTGATTTATTTCCATCTGTTTCACCTCCAACAAAATCCGTTATAGTTTAAATACTACTACCTTTTTCTTTCAGAAAAGCCCAGTTACACAGTTCCTAAAGGTAGTGTCTTTAATCCCACTGGAAACTGTTCTGGGATTCATCAACTGAAAAAAATGCTGCATTTGTAAATAGCTCACCTATGCTTTAGAAAATTAGGTGACTACCCAAAGTCCCTTTTTCTGTGATTATTTGGGGCAGGCCATTCTCCCCTGTCCCATACCTAAGTTCTCTGCTGAGACTGAAGTCACTTGGTTGGCTTCCTCCTGCATAAGTAATGTATGCTCTGTGGTGGCTCTGTGGGACCTTGCCTGGTATTTGCTGCATGGGCATCCAGGAAAAAGGTGGAGGATTACACAGGAGGAATATCAGTATTTTACCTTTTTTAGTGGTGCTGTTGCTGCAACTTCGATCCTGCTTCTTTGGGTTCTGTGAAGATGAGTCTTGCTTATAAGATGAGTTTTTAAATCTTTATTTAGTGTCGAAAGAACTGGTTGGAAATTACTACTGAGGGGCATAATTGTACTCCCTTGTATGTTCATGGGATTTGGCATGAATTTCTAGTAGACAGTGCAAGCCTAGTGCAATTTCTTTCCTTATGAAAAGAAACCTTTATCTCTTACATAGATTTGGAGAAGAATAAAATGAATTGCTATTAATTGTCTTATTAGGGAGATACCAATGTTTTGTTTATTCCAACAATTTAAGAACTCTTCTTACTGTTATTTGGCTGGATAAGAGAACCGAGATGCTTTTTTGTTTTTCAGCAGGTTGTGAACCTGCTATGAAGAACTCTTCTTTGTATGCATGAATAATAGACCTCAACACTGGGCTGATGGCATTGCATTCATTCTCCTATGAGTGTCAGCATCAGGAATAACTGGGAAAGAGATCCTACAGATGACCAACCAGGTCTGGAGTCCCCACTACAGGGAAGACATGGAGCTGTTGGAGTGTGTCCTGAGGAGGGCCACGAAGATGATCAGGGAGCTGGAGTACCTCCCGTATGAAGACAGGTTGAGGGAGCTGGCCTTGTTCACCCTGGAGAAGAGAAGGCTACGAGGAGACCTCAATGCAGCCTTCCAGTATTTAAAAGGGGATTGTAAACAGGAAGGGAATCAACTTTTTTACCAGGGTAGACAGTGATAGGAAAAGGGGGAATGGTTTTAAGCTCAAAGAGGGAAGGTTTAGATTGGATTTCAGGGGGGAAGTTCTTTACAGAGACAGCAGGTGCCAGCACCTCAGCACCTGCCATAAGCACGGAGGACTCTCCCTCACTAAGTGCTGAATAACGAGGTGCTTTAACGACTCCGCCAACGCTCCATATACATCCTTCTGTATAATATATGTATTTTATACACACAGAAAACACTTTAAATGCGTCCTTCCCCTCAGCTCGGGGAAAGGAGAGAGGCAACAGACGGCCAGGCCCTGCCCGCGCAGCCGTTGCTTAGCGACGCGGCGGGGGCCTCGTTGAGGCGGGAAGGGAGAGCCTCTCTACTTCCGGCCCCGCGGCTGCCCTTGGCGCGCCTGCGGGAGCGCGCCCCTCGGTGCCGGCACGGCCCGGCGCTGCGTCACTGGAGCGCGCCGCCGGGCGGGGAAGGACCGGCGGGAGGGGCCGGGGCGGGGGCAGAGGGGAAACGAAACCGGCGGGGCGGCGCCGACGCGGCCGCTGTGGAGCCGTGGCCGGGCCTGCGGGGTTCGTGCAGGGAGAGGGGCGCGGAACCACGGGGTCGGGTGGAGGGAGGCGTCGGGGGGAGCGGTGGTGCGGGAAGGGTGGGGGTGAGGCGGGAGTGCGGCCCCTCGGTAAGGCAGAGCCTGAGGAGCAGCTGCCGGGGAGTCGGAGAGCCAAGAGAGGAGGGAAGGGAAACCCTCAGTGAGCAGAGAGCCGCGCGGAAGGACTCTGCCGTAGTGCGGCGGGTGCTGCTCGTGGGGGTGAGTAAAGGCACGGGTGTTGGGCTGCGCTGTGTGCGGCTGTGGCAATCCGCTTGATAAGCGGTGGTTAGGAGCAGTGCCCCGGGGCAGCTCTGCTGCTGCGGCGTTCCTCCGTGCCGTAATATTTGCTCATTTCTTGCGTGTTGGGGTTAAACAGGCCTTTGATTCAGTAGTAATGCTAATTGTCGTATATTTAATTAATCTGGGTCGTCCTCGTTGACTAGAGTCTAATAGGAAGTAGCTTGTAGAAAGGATGCTAAGCTATAGGTGTTAGTAATAAAGGAGCTTCTGGATAGATTTTATTTGTTTACTTAAACTGGCTGCTAGGGAGGTTCGCAAAAGCCAGTGTGTTACCTGAAGACAGCTCAGCTTGTGAGGTATAATACAGGATAACGCATGAAGCGATCTGTGTTGCCATGCTGCTGGTGTGAGTTGCGTGCCTTACCCTTCAGCGTGAAGAAGAACGTTAACTTGTGTGGTGCTCACCAAATGTGATCTTCCTTCAGGAAACATGAAGAGAAGAACTGAGCCTGAATTTAGCAGTCCCCAAAAGAAGCAGAAGAAGAAGGTGGAAGACTTGGGTTTAACTCTCAGCTCTACTTCGGACGATGAAGCTCAGCTTAGTAACCATACTACTCAAGGTACGGTTGGAGGTTGTAAGTGTTGCTGTGGGGAATCTAACTAACAAGTAGGAATTGCAGGGCCGTGGGGATGATCAGAGGGCTGGAGCACTTCTCCTGTGAAGACAGGCTGAGGGAGCTGAGCTTGTTTCTTTTAGAGAAGAGAGGGCTCTGGAAGACCTTGTTGCAGCTTCCCTATGCTTACAGGGAGCTTATAAACAGGAGGGAGACTTTTTACGTGATCCAATTGTGATAGAACAAGGAAGAATGATTTTAAACTAAATGAAGGTTTATTTAGTTTAGATGTTAAGTGGGTATTTTTCACTCAGAAGATGGTGAGGCGCTGCCACAGGCTGTCCAGAGAAGCTTTGGATGCCCTACCTCTGGAGGCATTCGAGGCCTCAGAGCAGCCCAATCCTGGTGGTTGGCAACCCTGTCCACAGCAGGGTTTGGAACTGGGTGGCCTTTAAGGTCCCTTCCAACCCAAACAGTGGTTGGCATCCCGAGTTGATGGCCGGAACTTCAGGACTGCGCTTTGTCTTTAGTACAAAAACTATGTTTTTTGTTTTTTGTTTTAATTCACAGATCTGTTTGGTGGCAATTTTTTTAAGCTTTAAAAGAAAAATCTCGGGTAATCACTTTGGTCTGAGATTTTATGAATGCAGACATAGGAAACAGACAAGTCTATGGCCAAAAGCCAAAATTCTCTTTATAGGTAGACAGCATTAGTCTCTTCAGTCTCAGGAGATGTTTTTGTTTTGGAAGCTTTCAGTAGTGAGGAGTTGTGCAGTAACAATAATCATAATGGTAACATCTAATATTTTGTGTTGCTTTTCTTTTTAAAACAAACAAACATGAGACATTAGATATTATCACGTTCTCCTGCGTTACAGTGCCATCTCTCTTATTGTGTCAGCATGAATGGGTTTTTTTTGTAAGTTGTGGAAGTTCATGTTTATTTGGTTTCAGAAAGAATAACTGTTTCAGAGTCACCTAAATGAATTGCCTAGTGTTTTGTTTCCTCCCTCCCCCCACCCTCCCCAAGCCAGAGAGTGCTTTCTTACTTGTAGTATACCAGAGATGAGGAGAGTGCCCTACACAGTTGCTGTCCCTACTGTGAGGTGCTTTAACCTGTTCCAGGATGGTACTTTGTGTTACTTTGCACTCTTTGTACTTCTCAGCCTCGTTATTTCCTGTGGCAGTCAAGCCTTAGTAAGGAAAGGGTGTCAACATAGAAAGAAGTGGAAGTGAAAGGGAAAATGCGTGAAAGGTGAATGGTTGGTTTGATAGTAGTGGCAGTGATAGGGTACAGTGTGTGTACATGTCCTTGCAAATGTTAAAAGCAGGAAGAGTTGCAAGGAGGCTTTCTTAAGATTATGTCATCCAAATTGTGTTTGAGAACCCATCGTGAGCCCTGGAAAATAAAATGCAGCTCAAAAGCAGGTAGCAAAGATTATCAAAGCTGAGAGCTGGAGAAGTAAAAAGCAGTAACTGACCTTAAGTAAAATCTTTTTGATCCTGTTAATCTCTAAGAACTTAGCGAAGGAGAAATGTGGCTTGTGTGACAGGTGCTTCAAAAGTCAGATGGGAATATAGTATTGCAAACATGCTACATCACAGCATTCTTTGTTTTGAGCTAAAAGTCTCAAATGTTAATGCTATAACCTCCAGCATGGTAACTGTCTTAAAGGGTGACAGTTCAACAGCAGAGATTGAACACATTGAAGCAGTTACAACTACAGCTGCATATTTCGCTGTTGTGTCTTTCACTTTCTTGGCTAATGGCCTTTACTAATTTACCTTGGTAATGACAGTTCTTTACTAATTATCAAGTTGTTTCTTGCTGCTTCGCTGGTGTTCAATTATCCATAACACGGAAATAGAGATCTGTTTTTTTAATAAGAAAAAAATTTAGGAAAGTTCAATCCCTTCTAGGTTGTCATTTTTTTTTTTTAATACCTGTGTGCAGCTATCTAATTCCTTCTTAAGTGATGGACAAGGAAAGATAATCTCTGCTGACAGCAATTATCTTGAGGTAACTTTTACAGTTCAACACCTCGTTGTGCAGAGAAGCACGGAATGCATTCTAGTTGTCAGTGATCAAGAGAGGCTCAAGAGGCAGAGGTCTAATGAAGAGTGTGGCTACACTCGCTGTGGATTGCTGCTTCAGTAGTCTTTATGGCCTGCCCCACAGTACTGACTTTAGTAGGACTGCGGTGGTGCTAGATACGTTTCTGGAAGGAAATATGTGCCATTGCTTCATTCTCCTCGTGACTGCAGCACGGGAAAAGGGAAAGTATTCAGTGGGTTGTAGGGCCTCCCTCCCTACTCACTTGGTGTGTCATACTGTGTAGTTCTTGATAGGATTACTGAGATGTCTTGGTGGTTGTTTTGTTTTTAGTGTGTGTTCACTTCTTTCACTTTTCTTGTTTTCAGAGTCTTCCAGTAGCAGCAGTGGGTCTGAGAGTGAGACTGATGAAAAAAGACTTGTCTTCAACAATGAGTTCAAACAAGACTCTCTTGTGGAGGGTACTTCGTCCCGCTACTCAATGTATAACAGTGTCTCCCAAAAGCTCATGGTAGGTCAAAACAGTTTTGGACCAAACTATTAATGCCTCATGAGTGCAAACTGGAAAGACCAATCTTTTCTGAGATTCTGATTCTGGTCCTCCTTGTAGCCGGGTTCTCTGCTTCTTTAATCCATCTAGGAAGCACTTTAGGGAGGCAGAGACAGCTTTGTTGAGGGGACTTTGTTTAAAAAAAAGTTGATTCATGTTCCAGGTGCTGGAACAGGATGATGAATGTGAAGAAAGATCTTTGAATAAGGCAGTTTGCCGAGCTGGAAAAGAGCCCTACCTTGTGTTATTTTGCAGTTATGTTTAAGTTAACAAACATCTGTCAGAAAGACCTTAAGAAATTCTTGTGTTGATCTTAATTCATTTTGGTCTTAGAAGCTGACAGGCGTACCCTTGTCGAATTATTACCTTTACTGTTAAGGTGTTTATTTCAAGTAGAGCTGCCCCAGTTTACATAGGGCAAATTTGGAAATACAGCCAAACTCTAGGGATGATCACCAGCCCCATAGTTACAGAGCGATAGTGCAGGGGAGAAAGTTCAGGATTTCCTTATATAATATATAAATATAAATAATTCTGTTTCTCACATTAGTCTCACATTTGACAACTTTTTTCCTGACTACAGAGGCAATAGTAAGCTCTAGAGAAGTGAAGCTTCTCTGTGTCCTTGCTGTTGCACGTTTCCTTATGCAAACTCCATCACTGTGATATTGGGAATACCCTATTACCCTGAAAGAATTGCTTTTTGTGATAAGAGGAACAAAAATTATATTCCTGGGGCAACAGGGGGTAGTGAGACACAGTTGTGTGTTACTTGAAATGTGGGAGGAAGTCCAGGACACAAAGGAGTCTCCCTCTGTTTTGTGCTGCTTTCTCAGGAGCGGGAGTCAGCTCCACGGTGTTAGGCCAGCATGTGCTACCTTTTGCCAAGTGAGAAGATCAGTCTGCTGCTAGAAGCTGGGAAGTGTTAGTTCTTAATAGAAGTGGGAACAGGGAGGCACTGCCTTTCCAGGAAATGAATTGCTGCTAGCAGCTGTGTCATACGTTTGTGTGAAACAGGAAATTTGAAATCTTGCTGATTCCAAAACTCAGTGGGATCCAAAGGCTGGGGGCTGCTGGTGTGCTCCTCTGTGAATAAATCCTGTTGCTGATCATTGATCATTCAGAATCTGTCTATGTGTGTTTTTGTAGCTGGGCTGTAGTTTGCTGATTCTAGCACAAGACTGTCTTTCTCTTGGAGGGTTCTCTCTGAATTCAGAAGGCTTTTCTTCTTGAGGTTTCTTATATTTGGATACAAAGATTGACTGTCTGATTAGACGAGTTGGTAGGTGAAAGGAAAACAGTTCTTTACTCCGTTCAAAATTCTGTCCTCAGAATTGCATTTCTTCTCTGAGTATTATGTGAATTTTAACTGATGATTGTAATATATGTGACAGCATGTCCAGAACAAATAATATCACAATATGAATTTGTTCTTGTGCCAGCGTCTTTTGGTTTATAAACCCACTGAACACACTGATGAATGTCTCTGTCTGTTGTAGCACACTGTTCCTTTCCTAATCTGCTGTATTTTCAGATGTCATTCTTTACATCTTGCTTTTTCTGTTGTTTGCTTTTGATGGTCTTGGCTCCAAGTCACTCCACTGTGATGGCTCTTTTTCCGGGCTAGCCTTTGATCACAGTTGCAGTATGTAATCTTAAATCCACTCGCCTCATTTTGCTCCCTTTTCTGTCTTTGTAGGCCAAGATGGGCTTCCGGGAAGGAGAAGGTTTGGGAAAATATGGCCAAGGTAGGAAGGATATTGTTGAGGCCTCCAATCAGAAGGGAAGGAGAGGCTTTGGGCTAACCCTCAAAGGGTTTGATGGGGAGCTGAATATTGATTGGCAGGATGAGCCAGAGGTAAGTCTTTACTGTTTTGAGTACCTTTCCATTGCTGTGTTCAGGATTTGCCCGCTGGGAATGTTCTTCCAGTGCTGACATAGAACTACTGTCAAGTTGCTCAGCTGGATAGACCCAGACACTATTTTGTTCAGGAATAGTGTGTTTTCTGGCACCAAGTCAGTTTCAGATGAATTGTTGCTGTGATCTGCATGGTTTGTTCCTGAATTTGTGGTAGTGAGCATGATGGAAAACTGTTACCAAGCTGTTTTGTTTTATTTTGTATGTCATCGTTTTTCATACTCAAATAGGTGATGTTTTTTAAGGATCTTATTCTGTGTTTGTATAATAATCCTCAAAAAAAAGTGCTGAGATGTCCTATTCCTCTATCTTGTCAAGTTCCTCAGAAGGGAAGAAAATTGAAATAGGTGCTGTCAGGAAAGCAGAGCCTAGTTCTGATACTATTCGATGTGAAACAGTTGCGATATGTTTGTATTTAAAGAACAAACAAGCCAAAAAAATAAGAGCACAGCACAGAGTCCTAGGGATCTGGTCAGCTGGAGGGCAAGCCAAAAGGCCCCAGCCATTGTGAATCAAGGGCAGCAGTGCTATCAAGTTATTTATGCTGCGCTTGATTGTACTTTCCTCTTTCTTTGAGTTGCTTTCAGTAATTAAAAATAATATTAGAAGTTGTTCCTTTAGAATGAGGAATTTGAAATGTGTTTTGTAGGCTCATTGCTTTAAGGGTCATTCTTCACGATGTTTCTGCATCCTACAGCAATTAGATGTTATTTATCTTTTGCCCTTGTGGATGATGATGTTATAACTAACATAAGGTAAGCAGATGTTAATGGCCTTTCCTTGTGAAGAAGTGTCACTGCTATGAACTTTACTGCCAAAACAATTCCTACCCTAGGTTATTCAAAATATTTAAGCCTTGAATTGAAGTCATGGAATTGGGGGAGACTTTGATAAAGAATTGGAAGAACAGATGTGTGAAGCACTGCGAGAATATTTTCTGTCAAATGTCTCTGCACTGCCTCTGAAATGTACCTTGAGAATGCTATAGCTGTATTGATAAGTATCAGATGAGATGAAAATGGCGTGTGGTCATTTTTTGTTTGTTTTGTTCTTCATTTATCCAAAGAAATGAGGCATGTTTTAGGCAAAGGGAAAAAGAAAGCAACCTAAACAGTTGGCCCACAAATCATGGCTTTACCCATTATGGTAGGATTGGGGAACAGTTGGTTGTTACATTGTGCTAGCAAAAATTTTCTTGACTCTTCCTATGTCTTGTGTTTGCAGCCTAGTGCCTATGAGGAGGTGGATTGGTGCCTTGAGTGTACCACAGAAATCCCTGATGCCCAGGAGCTGAAGGAGTGGATGACTGTGGGCAAGGTAGCTTTTTAGATCCTAATACTTAGCCTAAGATGACACAGGAATGAATACCTGGCCTGAACCAATTGCCTGTTGAAGAGTCATTGAATAACCTAGGCTGGAGGGAAACTCTGGAAGCTGCTTCTATAACTTCCTGCTTGAAGCAGATCCTTCTAGATCAGCTTGCTTAGGGCCTTGTTTGGTCGAGTTCTGAATATCCCCAAGAATGGAAGTCTCTCAGCCTGTTTGGGCATCTACTACACAGTCTGATAGCCCAATTGGCAAAATTATTCATTAATCAGCATTTTTTGAGTTGAAGCCTGCATCCATTGTTTCTTATCTTAGCACTGTGCATCTCTGGGAAAAGCCTAGGTCAGTTTTTTCTTTCTTAAGTTTAGGTACTTGTAGACAGGAATAGAATCTTCCTTTTCTATCTATATTCTAAACAAACTGTTCCCTCAGTCTCTTACGCACTAGATACTACTATACCCTTGTCATCTTGGTGACCCATTTGCTGGGCTTACTACAGTATGTCAATGTCTGTCTTGTACTGAGGAGTGCTAGACTGGATGCAGTATTTCAAGTGTGGCTGTAAGATGCTGAACAGGAGAGAATAATGCCTCAGCCTGTTGGTTATGCTCTTGCTAATAACACCTAGTATGCGGTTGACAGACTTCATTCATCACAAGTTCATGTTGCGTTCTGAAAGGACTCATTGCATATTTGTTAATTGTTACGTGTTCTTGTCCTGCTCAAGAGGAAGATGGTGATTGAAGATGAAACAGAGTTCTGCAATGAAGAGCTTTTACTTAATGTCCTGCGGTGCAAGGTGAGTCCCCTTTCTTGGAGAGGAATTGAAGTTTTGTGGAAGCAAGTTAAATAAATAATTGAAGGAGTCTGAGTAATTTATTTAGGTGATCAGCAGGAGCTCAGCACGTCCTCTCTCACATTTGTGCCACTGGTGTGACCTGGAATTTTGGCTGCTACTGTTTGTTCAGCAGCCTGTTTTACACCTCAGCCTTCAAAGAGATGAATGAAAACAGTGGTGTCCATTTCTTAGTCAGTTCAATTGAAAGATTGTAGGCTTGAATGAGCTAAGGAATTAAACTTCCTTTCTTTTCTTTGTGTGCTCCATTTTTCCTTCTAGATTTGATCATGCTATTCTGAATTTCAGTGTGTGTATGTGTGAGAAATACTTTCACCTGTGACTACTTTTGAGATGGCTACCATATTGTCAGGCTCTGGAGCTGTCTGTACAGAATTCTTCAGTGTCATTGAATTTGAGTAAGAATTGGGTAGGGTGTCCCTGTTTGTTGTAGGGCAGTTGGACTAGATGGCCTTCAGAGGTCCCTTCCAACTCTAAGGATTCTATGATTCTATATCATTATGTGAAAGAAAAATGTTCTATATTGGTGAATCAATAGCATAGACTGCTAAGCATCCTATCTATGCTCACGCTTCCCTCTCCTTATGTTTTATATCTATTCTTCAAGCCTATGTCAAGTTCAGGTTAATTTGGTTTCTGTTTGCGCAGAGTGTATTTGATGAGCTGGATGGAGAAGAAATGCGCAGAGCCCGAACAAGATCTAACCCCTATGAGATGATCCGTGGAGTCTTTTTTCTGAACAGGTCTGTAGCACTTGTGGTTATGTAAGTCATCTTCTTATTATGTCCACTTTCAGTTGTGGGAGCCAAGGTTGAAACTCATAGGTCCCTATTTATGTGTTCACAGAGCTGCAATGAAGATGGCAAATATGGACCATGTCTTTGACTACATGTTTACAAACCCTAAGGACTTCCAGGGGGTGAGGAACTCTTTTGCATTTTCAAAGCAGTACTTTCTCACAGAGGAGAAACTGGGGTGAAAGGAGAGTCCTTAGAACACTAGCTGGAAAAACAAGCTTTTGAAAGACATTTTCTGGCTGAGTAGTGCAGTTGATAGGTTTGACTGATAGAAGCTGTTACTGGGTGAGTAGAATTTCTTCAGTTTCCTTTTGTAGAGGCCCTTGATAAAGGAGCGAGATGCAGAGCTTCTCTACTTTGCTGATGTGTGTGCTGGTCCTGGGGGCTTCTCTGAGTACGTCTTGTGGAGGAAGAAGTGGCATGCAAAAGGATTTGGCATGACCTTGAAAGGACCAAACGATTTTAAACTTGAGGACTTCTATTCTGCTTCCAGCGAGCTCTTTGAACCTTACTACGGTACGTAGCATGTGCATAAAGTTTGCCTGATGTTTTTGCTTGTGCTTCGGCTTCTGTATCAGGAGTGCAACTGGTATTGATACCAGCATGGGGATTTAAGAGAAGCTTGTTTCTAGAGAATCATTTTGCCAGGTAGGAAGGGGCTGTCCTTTGAGACAGGAGTTGACATTGGTGAACTTGCTTATCAAGTCATGTATCTGTGCTTTTTTCCATTCTGCCACGAAAACGTGTCCTGATGTAATAGTTTGTACTTGAGCTCATCTGAAAGCTGCAGAGTACGTGCTTGATTGACAATAGTTTTTCTCACCTGACTTACGTAATTCTGAAATGTGAAGAGTGAGAGTGAGACGACTTGCCCAAAGATTGTTAGCAAAGCCAGAGGTAGAAACCTTACTTGCCTGACTGACAGTATGCTTCTGTATCAGACCTCTGCAAATTTACTTTGATAATTGATTGTGGACGCTCAGTAAAGATAAATAAAGCAAATTAAAGCTAGAAGCTGTATCTGAATCACTGTGACTAAATGACTCATTTAATCTAAAGAGGTTTAAGATTTTACTATGCCTTTGAGACAGACTGTGCGTACACAGACAATTGCTGCATCTTACCTTGTGTGTGGTAGCCTTTTACATTGTACGATACATCTGCGCCGCCCTTCTGCATAGCCTCTTGGAGTAGGAAGGGAAATACAAGGATTGATAGTCTTGCTGCTTATTATTTCAGACTATGTAAAGGAAACTCAAGCGTGTTTGTTCTGCAGAGAAAAGGGTAGCCAATTTGCCACTGTTGACATCTAACCATGAACTCTTAAAGAACAGTTAGTGCTTCAAGATTAGATGAGTTAAAGAAAAGGTTCATGGCAAGGGTAGCAAGGCAGAAAAATGCGTTGTTCTAATGGTTGCACTGTTTGGATCTTCATAACTCACTGCAGACTGGTGCTTTTATGAGGGAAGGATGATACATGGAGAAATGAGTTGCCCGATGACTTTGATGCATTTTCTTGATTCTGTTTATGTCTGCTATGCTGCAGAGTCTAGTGAGATGTGTACAAACTCTCTTTCGGTGATGGGAAGAAAGTAGGCTGCCGTGATATTTGTGTTGTAAAGAATGGTAACAAATCCTAGTGTCACTTTGCTTAGTGACAGCATGATTGATGAGGAATTTAGTCATCAAAGCACAGTCGTGCATCCTGATCTTTCTGCTTTCTAGTCTTGCAGTTCTTCAGTTAATAGAAACTGTAGCTGTAGAAGATTTGTAGGGACTGATGCTAACTAGAAGCTCAGTCTTCTTCAGAGTGAGAACTGGTAACCTCTAGGATATGCCTTAGGTTAGCTTTCTAAAATGCCAGCCTAGGGGACAATGTATCTCTTTAAAGAAAGCCATATGGAGAAGCTGTAAGCATTCATGCAAATAAACCATATTTCCATTTTCCTACTTCCTTTACAGACTTGTTTATATGTGAATGTTTTTTAAAATTCTCTGTTAGAGTGTGGTTGGACATAGATAATTGGGTTCCTTTGGATTGATGCTAATTCAGAGTTGAAGTTTACCAGTGCACCATGTGAATAATTTTGCCTTGCTTGTAAAAAAAACCATGTTGCTAACAGGTGAATTGGTCAGTGAAATTGTCTCCTACGTTTTGAGTAGATTCAGCTATTTGCCATTTCTCCTTGGTTGAGAATTTGATGTTGTAATGCAGTTCTTGACTCAGAGGAGGGCAGTGAGGGATTTGTCATTTGCTGCAGCTAACATGCAAGTTGTCTTTTGAGCACGGTTATTATATGGCTTTGTTTAGCCCTGACCACAACATTTGAATAGTTTTCCTAGACTAACGAGCATCTTTAGTGGTGAACCAGGGAATGTGAGTGTTAATGCTTACTCACCTTTCAAGGTCTTTGTAGCTTTCGACTAAATACTGATTGAATACAACAGTTCACCTGTATGTACTGATCTTTTAGTCTACTTGGCAAGCACGTTAGTAATTGTCTCCCCTTTCCCCATAGGAGAAGGAGGGATTGATGGAGATGGAGATATCACTCGCCCTGAGAACATTACTGCCTTCCGGAACTTTGTTTTGGACAATACTGATCACAAAGGAGTGCATTTCTTAATGGCTGATGGGGTTGGTCCCTTTCTTTTTCTTCCTGTGCTCGTGACCAAAACTAGCACTTCAGTCTGTGTGTGTTAAGATACTTGACACGTATTTGTATTTTCAATGTGAAATTAAGGCTTGCCATTAAAATTCCTCGTGGCGGTGTTTTGTGTTGTAAAGAAATTATTGTGATTCCACAAGTCAGACGTACAGAATTGTTTGCTTGAGCAATAGAAATGCTGATTATATGCTGTATTCTTTGTAGGGGTTCTCTGTGGAGGGTCAGGAGAACTTGCAAGAAATCCTAAGCAAACAGCTGATGCTTTGTCAGTTTCTTATGGCACTGTCCATTGTCCGGACAGGTATGTTTTATCCATCAGTCTTCTTCCTCCTTCTTTAAGGTGTGGGTGGTATTGCGGAAGGATGCTGTAGATTTTTATTAACATACCATAACATCTGCTGTGCCACGAGGTTAGGTTGCACAGGATTAAATGTATATGCATTCACGCTGTCACAAAGCTAAATGAACTAAGGCAGAAAAATAAGACTGTCTATTTTGCTTTTCTTTACAAGCAGGAGGTAAAAGCTCAGAACTAATGCATTTTAACAATAGGTTATGTGGCTGTCTTTGGGCTAAGGTCACTATAGTGTAATTGCTGGGCAGTATATCTGAGCTTTATGGTATCAGTTGGACCAGCTGCTTTATAAATATTCTGGCAGGCTGGTTGGAGCAGAGCAGTACTAATTCAGTTCATTTTCCCTTTAGTTTGTGGCTTTTCTCCTTTAAATCTGCCATCTCTGTGATCAACACCAGCTGATGTCTCACGCTGTCTTAGGTAGATTCCATAGTTGCCAAGTGATGGATTTTATGGTTGTATCTGGTTTTGATGGTTTCTCCTTTCTGCAGATTTTAGTTAGCATTTGGTGCTGATACATACAAGAACAGAAGATAAAAATAATGATCACATTATCATTTATCCTGTGCCTTGTGTTCAGGTATACCCGAACCAGTGATCTGTTTAGCAGTATCTGCTTGAGCATCATATGGTGAAAGGAGCAACCTTTTTGAGGTCTTTATTCTCTGGGTAGATACAGCCTCGTAAGATTGACTGCTTTTTGTTTAGGGTAGTGGGGAAGCCTGTTTGAGGGCTAAGGGTGGCATAGACATTTTTCCTTCTGTTCTATTTTGGTGGTATCTGTTAGTTTTTTCCTCCAATGTCAAGCTTCTTGGTCTGCATGTTAGAGCTCTTTGCAAAGGCTTTTATATAGCATGTTGTAGTACCATAGGATACAGTTTGGGCCTAAGAAGGGATGGTGTAGAGTGGGTAGAAGTCTTGCCCTCGAGGCAGAACACGTGTTGATTTGAGCATGGTCAGAGAACTGCTTGTCCCTTTGTTGAAGAGATATGGGGAAGATGGTTCAGGAGTCCCACTGGGCTGCTTCATGGAAGTATTTTAGGTGCTGTTTTATCAGATAAGCTGATACGCTGCAGAAGATAAGGTTATGGAGATGCCTGATAGCTCCTTGTGTGTCTACAGTCTGCTGATGTTGGTGTGTTTCTTCTCTCTGCTCCAGGAGGACATTTTGTCTGCAAAACCTTTGACCTGTTTACTCCATTCAGTGTGGGGCTTGTTTATCTGCTGTATTGCTGCTTTGAGCGTGTGTGCATCTTTAAACCTGTGACAAGCCGCCCTGCTAACTCAGAGAGGTGAGATTCTTGAGCATGAGGGACTGCTAAACAAAGTCTGATCTCTAATTACAATGACAGATGGTTTTGGTTAAATGGAAACTCTGTGACTTCACCCAGTTGTCAACTGTCTTGTAGGAGGAAACATTTTAGATGGCTAGCAAATTATGATTTCTCACAAGGTAAAGAAAGTATTTGCCAAAGCATGCTTGCTTTTCCCTGCATGTACTGAGCTCCATCTGTAGCAAAGACAGTGGAACTAAGTATGTAACAAATTCTATTTGGTCTAGTGGTTGACTATGGTCTAGTGGTTGGCGACCCTGCACGTAGCAGGGGGGTTGAAACTCGATGATCATTGTGGTCCTTTTCAACCCAGATGATTCTATGATTCTATTCTGGCAATCCATTGAAGCCAGAAATTATTGTGTGTCGACTTTAGCACAATTGATTTACTGCATTAGGGAGTTCTGCAATGTTTTTTGAATAGGTTTGAATTTCCCTATCTTGTCAGAGAGTAGAAAGTGATATGTAAAGACATGATTGGTTAGACTTCACCTTCTTGGGGATGCTCGGGTGGGCAGAGTTCCTGGGATTTGGAATACTGTCTTGACAGGGAGAGCATGGCAGGAAAGTTGACTGTGTCAAAAAAACGGAACCCAAATTGTCTCTCTGGCATTCTCTGCAGGTACGTGGTATGCAAAGGATTAAAGCTAGGGATTGATGATGTGCGAGAATATCTCTTCATGGTGAACATCAGACTCAACCAGTTGCGCAACTCTGATGTGGATGTGAATCTAGTCGTCCCATTGAATGTGATCAAAGATGACCAGGATTTCTACGATTATATTGTCCGGTCCAATGAAAAGTGAGTGCCTGTGAGCAGTGAGGGCTGCTGGCTTTAGGCAGATCAGCCAAAATGGCTGGCTTTCAGTTGCAGCTGCTTGCACTCAAGGAGGTGCTTGTTGGTGCTGCTTACACTGCTCTGCTTTTGCTGCCTGAGAGGCTTAGCAGAGCAAAGGGATACTGCGCAGAGAGAGATACTTTATGCTATTAGTGAATGTTTGGCCTCTGAATGCTGTCCTCCTATACAGAGCAGAAGGGAGGCTACCACCTATTTTTTGTTCCAGTGGCCACATTATCACTTTGATTTACGTTGATGATGATCAGTCACTGCTTTGGGAGTCAGACAGGTTTTCTTCAGTTGTTCCATCAATCTTCCACGTAGAATAATGTTGGTGGCAGTTATCAGCTTGCTCTCTGACTGAAACTTCCCTCTCTTTCAGCCACTGCAAAATTCAGATAAAGGCACTAGCTAAAATTCGTGCTTTTGTTCAAGATACGTGAGTATATTCCTCTGGCTTTTGGTGGGTATTGAATTAACCTATCGTAAACAAATTGTTTTGCCCTTCTTTAATGTGTTCTTAATTTGAGCTGGTACATTGCTTGGCCTTTAGAGCCAGGAAAATTAATAGTGCTTTTAGGTAGCTCTGTTTGTGTCTCTGCCTGAGCTCCCTGAGGAAAAGTGTGGGTAGCTGGAGGCCTGAAAGTTGATGGTTTGTTGTTATCACCCTTACTGGGATGGCTTCCATGCGTTGCATGTTTTCTGAGTACCTTAAGTGGACCTGCTTCTTAAAAGGACTGTGAGCTTAAAATGTGAACAATACCATCCTGGCTGGTATGTTCAATTCTTCACCTAACATCACTGTGGTCCATAGCTCTTAATTTTTCAGGGATGATTCAGTTTATCTAAGTAACATACCTAAAACTACCTAAAGCACATGACAAAAGTGTCTTTCATGTAAAACTAAAGCCATCGCAATGTATGTCCGTTACCGTGTTGTGGCTTTTAAGTTTGGGTGTCATTCAGAGAAAATACATAATAGAAAGCTGAGTGAGCGTGAAAGCTGGTTGTTGTCATAAGAGTTAATCCTAACGTTAGCACTGTTTTTTGGTTTCATTGCTCTTTGTAAGTAGGGCTAGTAGGTTCCATCTCTTGGAGGTAAGCATGAATTCATACTACCACTTCTTGAAAGTATTGATGCCTCAACAATACTTTCAGATAGAGTATCAGTAATGTATACTGAAGCAAAACTAAACAAGGGTGTTGGGAATGTGTGGAGAGGGAAGCAAGATCCTCCATTTGAGAATAACCTTTTGAGGAGCACTGCTTGTTTGTCATTCCCGAGCCAGATACTGAAAGATGCAAGTTTGATAGGGCTGGGATATGTTAATGCTGCAAGAACAAGGAAGAGGCTTTGCTGTTTTAATAGTCTGCTGCTTTTCTCTTGAGGACGCTGATTGAGCCACGACAGGCTGAAATCCGAAAGGAGTGTCTCCAACTATGGGGGGTGAGTAAGCTGCAAAGCAGAGAGATAATGAAGGCATCCTTGCTGTGATGGAATAAGAATGGAGCTGCTGTGCAGATGAAACTTTCTAGCCAGAGGTTTAATTCATTGTCCTTTAGGAAAGTCAAGGATTATTTGAAGCTATTCATGTACGCAAAAAGGATGGTGCTTCTGAATTTGGTGCGTGACTTAACTGAGCAGGCTTCTAATTGCTTTGCTTTGCTGCAATTGAGAAGATTTTATAGAATATTGAATGAACTTAGCACCTAGTGGTTTCCAGGTGGTAGAGCTATCCAAAGAGTCTCTTTCCTGAACCTTTGACTGCAGTTGTATCATACATACGGTAGCGTTTCATTGAAATGTGGATGGATTCAAAGATTTAGCTTGAAACTTTTGGAAGCTGCCCATTGTTTCTTATGAAAGTTGGCATGCCTACATTATATTTGAGAAAAATGTGAGACTTTGTTTGCTAGGTAACTTCTCCAGTAACTGGAGTCCCAAGAGCAGTAGTGTCAGGGGGCAGGATGGTCTGCCACACGTTGAAACCAGAAAGGTTTGTGTGAATGTGCAGATGAATAACCCTTAGTATCAATTGTTTGGATTTTTTTTTTTCCAGATTCCTGATCAGGCTCGTGTTGCTCCCTCATCTTCGGATCCCAAGTCCAAGTTCTTTGAACTGATTCAGGTGAGACCTTACCTGGAAGTTTCTTCTGAGTTCCATCGTGCAAATAGACCTTTTCCCAGCAGTAATTAAAAGATGAAGAACTTAGTCCTGGATTATTGTTTTGTGCAAAAATTGCACTTAGCTACCTGTTGATGTATTCTGTCTAACTTGCCTTTCTATATGTTGCTCTTTAGGGCACAGACATCGATGCCTTCAGTTACAAACCCACTCCTCTGAATTCCAGTACACTGGAGAAAATCCGCCAAGTGTTTGATTACCGGTGTATGGTGTCTGGAAGTGAGCAGAAGTTCCTCCTGGGGTTAGGGGTAAGGCCTGAGAACAGTCAGACTTTACATCTAGGAGTTCTGCTGGTTCATTTTAGTGGTACTGTTTTGCCTTGCAGATTCATCCCATTCTTTCCTGACCTCAAAGGTCAGGAAGAATCCTCACTGACAGCTCTGAACGCTGCTAGTTATTGTATGGTTTTTTTTTCCTCCTGACTTCAATGCTGTTCACAGTAATTAACCCCGTTTTTGTAATTTCAGCCTACACAGAGACCTGTACTCTTGCTAGTGTCTCTAATTATCTTCACTGTCCTTTTAAAGATGTTCTATTTTTTGTTCATTGTGTAGATATGAAAAGACACTGACAGATTAGAATCAATGTTTTTGTTCCTTTGCTGTAGAGATTGATTCCTCCTTAAAATTTCCTACAAAGAAATTGCTCGTGACAGCCTAGGATGAAAAGATTCTCTGAGGGGTGCTCGGGAGTTAGTCAGAGGTCTCCCTTCCACACATCCCTTCATGAAGCCTTGGGTGAATTTGACTCTGCCTTCTACACACAGAAATCACAGATCTACACCTGGGATGGTCGCCAGTCAGACCGCTGGACAAAACTGGATTTGAAAACTGAGCTGCCACGAGATACCCTTCTGTCTGTGGAGATTGTTCATGAGCTGAAAGGAGAGGTAGGAAGCTATTCTCTCTTACAGAGCGGCTGCAAATACAATGTGCAATTGCACCTATTCTCTGTAAGATACTGCAGAATGAATGTTCCGTGTGTGGCAGGTGAGAGTCTTTTGCATTTGTTATTTAGAGAAACGATTTTGGGTTAAGTTCCTTCTTTCTGACCAGTGGCAGAGAGATGAGCTCTTAACGTTGTTTTGAAATTCCTTTGTACCTGACATGCTGTTGGCCTACATGCAGCAGATGACAATGTTGCCACTAAGACTTATTGTGTTCTGTGTCTGTTTGGGTACATTACTGCACAGTAGCACTTGCGGGTCTTGGGAGAACATCCTTGGGGTATATTCACAATGCAGACTGTTGCTATCTGGGAGTTTACTTCTCCTGTGGCACCTCAAATGAGGGTGCTGTGGTACACTGGGCTTTATGCTGTGCTCCCTGATGAGGCAGTATTGTGCCAGAGAGCTAAGGATGATAGCTGTGGTCCTGCTCTCTCTGTCTTTCCTTCTATTGAGACAATTGTGTAGTTGACACACATCAGTTCTTGGAGGATGGCAAGTTAATGTACAATGGACTGCAGGGAATTTGCTTGCTTTTAGTATCTGGGAAATTACTCTCCTGCTAGAAAATAATATACTGGCAAAAAAACCCCACAAAAACAGGCTATAAACCAAAACTGAAATAGCAACAGACTACAGTCTGAGCAGTAAGTCTATTCCTTTCTGCAGGGGAAAGCCCAACGAAAAATCAGCGCTATCCACATACTTGATGTCTTGGTCCTCAATGGCAATGATGTCCGAAACCAGCATTTCAACCAGAGGTATGTATCTCTGGAGAAGCTTCTTTCTCCTACACGAGTAGGAGTGACTGAGAAACGTTGTCCATGCTAATGGAAGAGAGCTGAGCACAGGTAGAT
>PPHD01005628.1:0-26042 GCA_002909625.1 Bambusicola thoracicus | reverse complement strand
GCCCCATCGCTGCACCCCATCACAGCCAGGACCAGCACCTCCCAGCCCAGCAGTGGGACTGTGTCTGAGCACCTTCCTCTTGGTCACTTCTTTCCAAAACAGTCTCAGAGATAAAAGCTCTGCTGAAGCACAGCTCAGTGCAATAGCACACGGCATATGCTTATTAGAATCAAAGAATAATTTAGGTTGGAAGGGACCTCTGGAGGTTTCTATTCCCGTGTTTCAAATACGCTCTTATGCAAAGAAGACAGAGGAGGCAGATTTTTCTTATTTCCTTTTAAGAACACACATTTTTCTGTGTTTGTTTTTTAATTATGTATGTGTGCGTATAAATGTAAAATTATGTATCATAAAAATCAATACTGAGTGTAGCACCTTCCTGTAACAATTCATGTAATAGAAGTGAGTTCATGCTCCAGTGTTTAAAGACAGACCCACGGAAAGGAGGAAGTGCTTTCTTGCATTTTAAGACCTTAATATGGGTTTTGAAACCAGGGCTCATATCAGAATAGGAAAAAAAGAGAGAGAGACTTGAAAGCTTTGCTGGAGCTGTATGTCACGCATGAGCTGCCCGGGGTCTCACAAAATCTGACCCCACAATTACAAACGTACCAAACTGGGTATCAAATTTGAAAACCAAAGAACCATAATGAGATAAGCAAAGAAGACCTGAACATACAGACTTTGCTATACATAGCAATAACTGCATCAGTTAAAGTAGCTCACCCGTAAACAGTATCTCAACACTATACATAAGGACAAAGCCACCTGAAACACACAGCACAGACGTATTTCTTTGGCAGAAACCCCTCTTAACAACCAGCAATGTGAGCCTAGCAAGGTCCATCAGTCACAGTTAATTCCGCCCTCCCCACCGCGCTTTGGTGCTCCCAGTTGTCACACTGAGAAAGTTACTCAACACCAAGCCTATGGCTGGTGAGTGCTGTGCAGAGGTTCCATTTTGTTTTAATAAAAGAAAAGGAAACAAAACACACGCTCCCATTCTTGACTCTTACCTATTGCTTGGAAGGGAATCCGAGACTGCGGAACTGCTATTATTAGCAGACCCTGCTCGCGTATTTACCTGCAGGCGGGGAAAGAATCTTTATCAGTCGTTTGTGTTCAGAGGACACTATTCTAATTAACCTGTAATTTGCCATGAATTTCTCATTTCACTGCGAAGGTTAATTAGCTTGTTGCTAGGCATGCCGATGGTTGAGGTCTTGCCTGTATGTAGGTTAGCAGGCTATACAACCCACGGACCACAAAATCCAATCCTTCTCTCTTCCATGCTCAGTTAGATAAAACAGAAAGAGATGGGATGCCCACCATTTATTCATAAAAACTGAAGGATCCATCAACACGTTGGCAGCGCTCTGCATCTCAGGGGCAGTCAATATGGACCTGAATGAACCAAACGACCCCAAAGATGACTCCGCTACAACACCGAGAACAAATGAACGTGCTGCTTTTGCTTCAAACTCTTTGAACCAGCAGCAGCCGTCAGTTAATAAACTGAATATTAAAATTTAAGAACCTTACAAACAGTGCTTGAAAAAAAAAAAAAAGGAGCAATTCCATCCTTATTAAAACCGTATACAGAGATACCGCAGCCAACACCCAGCAGATGAATCGCTCTCCCACCCTCACACAAAAAATCTGCTTGTCAGAGCTCAAGAAAGTGCAGTTTTATTTGACATTTCAATAAGTGGAACACAGCATTACAAATCCATCTAACTTTACTGAAACAATTATTGAAATTCGTACCTTCAGGCCATGTATGTTCCGTTTCCCAGGAGGCTTGCAGGCTGAAACAGTAATTGACTAAATTGTAGAACACATCAGGGCCATTTACAAATTTGCTCAAAATGAATCTTTTAAAAAGAAATGAGGGTGACACCAAAATTAGCAGAGAGAAATGATTGAAAAGTGCCTCCCAAGACCCAGAGTGGGAATTACGAACCAGGATTTTTAACTTGCAGGAGTGAGCATTTATAAATGCTAAGAGCTTTCTGACACCATGTAATATAAATTCTAATTTCTGCTTAAAACGCATCAAAATTCAGAGAACCGTTGGATTAAATTATCAGATTCTTTTTGTAATTCAAATTAAAATCAATATCTTATGTCATTACATTTTTACGTGCTGTATTTTTCTGACATTTAACAGAAATATTTGCAAGAAGTATTTTAAAGGAATCGAGCTGCCATGTGTCATAGATTAGTCATGTTGTCAAACACAGCTTGTTCTAAATGTGGAAAAAACACATCGGGGCAACAGCAGCAAGCCTCGAGAAACCAAATACTGGGTACAAGCTGTACAAAATGCCACATTATGGCTACAGACGTACAAACGTGGCACCTTACTGTGACATCTGGGCTCAGAGAGGAGCATGCTGCTCGAGGAGAAGCTTTTTCCTTCAAGTCTCCAGAACTGCACGCTGCCTTGTTTCCTCTTTTGGTGGATGTGCTTTTGTCAAACGTTAAAGCCACGAAGGCTCCTAGCTGCATGTTACAGACAGTTCCCATTTCCAAACTACAGTGCCCTACAAATGGCATGTTAAAGGGCCTGTCACTTTTGATTGATTGTCTGAGGAGGGATGGATTTGATTTTTCCCTTACTCTGATGCAGATGCATTTCACTTCCATTTTTGACAGCAGGAAACAGAACTATTTATTAGTCAGAAGGACACAGATGATAGTTATTAAACACATCAGTTAGGGCCAAGCTGGGCCACGTGCCTTTCAGTGACATTAAAAATCACCACGTGCACCTTAAAGAAGGAAAACAGTATAGAACTGTGGGCTGAAAAAAGACTCAAACAACAATGAGGAAACAATAAGCTACTCTAAAAGACACAGAAGGATATTGTAATATTTTTTCTTCCCAAGAGATGAAAATCAACATAAATTTTAGGAAGCTGATATCTTTCTGACTTACATTAGAATTATATATATCATATATGCTATTATATGTACACATACGTACAGACTCTATATCCCTTCCATGGAAAACAAAGTGAGAGTATGTATATATGTCTGTATATACACACATATATGAACATGTATGCACATAACATAGACAGGATTTGTGTGCACACTATATATATTTATATATATAGACACACATATGCACACATATTTATTTATTAAAATAAACTAAATAACAAATTTCTTTCCTGAAAGACCTTAGAATTACTAACTGAGAAGAGTACAGCCAAGATTAGACAGAAGAGCAGGTGGCCAGTGCCTGATAGCTGAGTGTGAAGTTTTTGGAGCTACTGGAGGCTTCACCACAAGTCAGAGGAAGGCTGAAAGGGCAGAGAGGGCTTGGAAAGAAAGCTCTTAAAAAGGGAGAGCCTTCAGTTACAAGCAGAAAGGCTCTGTATCACTGATGAGGCATCAAGGTGAAGCAGCAACTCTGCTCTGAAGCAATTTAGAGAAGTAATGGCAAGCCATCTGCAGGGAGATGTGCATGGTTGAGCCAGTGGTGGCTAATGGCCATCATCAGCATGCCAATGAATGCTGTATCTGTACAATCAAAGATCATCATCTTTGGATGGAAAGCAAACAGAAAAGAGCCAGCAGAAGGATTAGGAATCCATTGGGCTGGCTCTTCAGGAACAACCTAGTTACCCCCAAAGGAGAATGTAAAAGGCTAAGCCTGATTTGTAACCTCAGGAAGGCCTCTTTTCACACACAGCCATGCCAGCTACTGACCCTCTCCTGGCAAAATATCCTTCAGGAGATACTCAATTGCTCTGCATTCCCAGGAAGGGTTCCCACATACTTGGGGTCATCTGCTGTAACATTAAGGGGTACCCCTCAACCAGACCCTGTGATCCTGAGTTGTACCCCCTGTGCATTCCCCTTGCATACAGACTTCTTTTTGCTTGGAAGCCCAGCCTCCTTTGGAGACCTTATTAGCACGTTCTTGAGAAGAGTGTTGGTTAATTGCCCAATTCAAACTTCAGAGAGTTGTAAGTAATGGAGGTCTAGAATGTTTAATTGGGAAACTCATGGTATGATTATTTGTATAATATCAGTTAAGTGAGAGTAGTTTAATTTTTAATTATTTCAATTAATTTATTGCTGGGAGATTTACTTGGAGAATTTAAAGCTTATCTGTTTCATCAATTAAGAGCCAGATTCAAAGACTGGATATTGAGAGAATCTGAATGAATCAGTGGAATTACGTAATGGATTCGTCTCTTTTCTTAAACCATTACTTGAGTTCAGAGAGCGCGGCATATTCCCAAAAACCTGGCCAGCTGCCTACAGATTTTTGTTCAGGATAGAGTGACCTATTTTTTAATTGCCTCAGCCCGCATAATTGACTGCATCTTTCTCTGTTCTGGAGAACTATTAAAGCACTTGAGATCATGATGATACTGCACTAACTGCCCAAATCTCAAACGTGTCATACACAGAGCTTCTGTGATAGACAGGATCCCATTTAACAGCGACACGTCACATTCCCCAAGTCTGTTAGGATGATTAATCATATTAAAATATATAACAAAATCATTAAAAAAGCCAATCTTTCTAAGCACCCAAAAATTAAATTATTCATCTGCTTTGGTTTGAATACACGCAGAACCATCGTCAATGAGTTTCTTAAATGTACATAAATATGTACTATGCAAACTGAATCTTGTTAGTCTAATTTACTCCAGTAAATTAGCTATTTTATATGCAATAAATGTAGTTTTCACTACACTCCCCACAATAATGAATTCTTGTATCCAAATTAAGAGGTAAACATCATGTTATGTGCATTTAAACCTCTCGAAAACATAACTGTTGATGAAACAGTTTACTGATATAATCATTGTTGATTAGAATTTGTTAAGCATTACCTCTTGGATATATCTGGAGAGGCTCTATTAACTGTCCATTTACTTGCTGTTCCATTACAGTGGAATAATACTGCAAAGAGATTAAAAAAAGAGATTACTCAGTAATGTACGAACAGTAGTAAGTGCACTTATGGATTGTTTAATTCACTGCACATTTTTTTACTGCCATTATAGATATCAGCCTCTGCAATGCTTCCTCACCACTTGTAGTGCTCACACGGTGAAGTGGAATGAAAGAAACACAACCAAGGGGTGGCAACAAGCAGCACAGGAATCTGCTCCTCATTCAACGATGTGCGTCTTAGGCTCACCTGAAACCTGGGAATGCTGCAGCAGACTGAGCAAATGCAATATTTACAGCAAACACAGCAGCTGCCGTGCCTGGAGAAGTTGGGAAAACTAGTCAAATAAGGAAATAAATATAGTTCAAGGGAAAGAAAAAAGCAACATTAAGGAAGCTCCAAGGGAGAAAAGAATCTGGGAGCTATCCAAGAATTTGCAGTGCTGAAGCATGGCCAGGGCAACTGGAGCCATGTGCCACATAGGCAGAGAAGTCACACATTCCCTTATTGTTTTCATTCAATGCACAGTAGGGTATGGAAAAGCCACTGCAGCCATCGGGAGACCTTGGACTACTGCACTTGTGCTCTATTGGGACCACTAGGTGCAATCTGCAGGGAAAGCACATTGCTAAAGGAAGGCTGAGCATGGACAAGAGCGATGCAAAAGCATCTGAAAACATCAATATTTAGGAAAATAGAAAATACCTAATGTGGCATGAGAATGAATAGTAGTATTAAGCAATGAGATGAATATTTGGATTGAATAAAGCTTTTTCTCAAGGACCTTCCTCAAGAAGCAGTGGGCACCCACCAAATAGAACACAGAACCGTGTGACCACTGACAAAGCAAAGCGGCCCTGGGGCAGCAGACAGACCTTCCCCCAGGCATTGCCTGTAAACAACACATCTCTTCTCACCATGATGTGTTAAATATCAAGAGCACATCACAAAGCACATTTCTTCGGCAATCCCCGTGCATCTTTGAAGCAAACACGCTGGCGGTGGTCCAGATCTCCATGGCATAAATCAGTGCGGCTCCACTGACTTTCATGCTAATTCTCACCACCTGAGTGTGGTCTAAGACTTCAGTATGTCATTGTTACCACTTCTTGTGATACTGTTACTCAAATTGGCAAGACTGGATGTCAACGGGAAAAAAAAATTCTAAGCCTGGATGAAACACCAGTAGTTTGCTCACGTCAATGATTTCCGACAACACAAGCGTTCTGTACTTATACAACTTAAAAAATGCAAGCAGTTGACTAGCTACTGAACGTTACAAAAAGTTTCTCTCTTCGATAATGGGATTAAACGTGAACTACACTAAGCAGATTTTTAGATGGGCACCACAGTCAATTTATATGTGCAGAACCTCATTCTGTTTCCTTTACAATACATAGACCATGACCTGCTGCAACAGACCAAAAGCTTCTCACAAATAAACATTTCAGTACTTCTCTTTTCTCTGATTTCTTTTTTATTAATTCATGCTAAGAAACAGGAAGAAATTTCCTCTTGTAACAGAAAAATCGTTATGAAGAAAATTGCTGAGGGCATGAGTATCCGTCCAGCCCCACCTCCTGTGTGTACATTTAGCACAATGCCTGCTGCTAAAAGCATTTCCCTCATTAAAGTCTCACCACAAGATTTCTGAGGAGGGTATCTTGTTCCTAGTAGTATGTAAACATATAAATCCACATCTTAAACAACCGCACGATGCATGCTTTCACTGTGTTTATACAGAGCAAAGCTATTCATTACAGAAGCCCATTGCTTTGAAAGAATGAGTGGGGTTTTTCTGGGAGTTTGGACTACCTGCAGCCTTATTTTGTATTGTGGGGGGCCATGAATAACAAGCCAGACCCGCTCCCATGCCCCCATTCCCATTTATAAAATGACACTGCCTGAACCCAAAAGTTATGCCGTAACTGCTCAAGAAAACACAAAGTTGTTTTGTTGTTTGTTTTTTAACTACTACTTTCCTGGTGCCACTCTATGACCTTGAGACATATACACACAGTATAAACAGATATTACATACTCTCCAGAATAATAAACTAAAATGAACATACACAAAACTACATTTCTTATTTAAAAAAAAAAAAAAAAAGGGAGAGAAGAAAGCATGGCCCTCTCCATTACTCAACCGGTGATGACAAGTAAATGAAATATCAATCATGTAAGCTGTCAACCTTTTGGGACAGCAATAACTGTTAACAAGTAGTCTGGAAAAATTGTCTGAAAATGACTTGTTCTCCACATATGAGCATTTGAGGTTTCCGTGGAAAATTAAGATGCCAGTGGCTATTTGGAACATTGTTCAGGTATTCTTTTTAATGGAAAATTTGCCAGTTATTGATCCAGAGCATGTACCCCTTGCTTCCAGAAAGCTGCAAGCAACTTTCCAATCAGAGGCTGTCAAAAAAATTACTGCCTTTTTATAGCGATACAAGACAACAGCTAAAGTGCAACCCCACCACTACTCAATGCCCATCTTTAATTAACTGCAACGCGCAACAGAAAAATAGCTGTATTCACCATTCCACAACATTTGCATAGGCACAATGCAAAGTATTTCTGTGTACTCTGAAGTAATTCCAGAACTGCCCAAAAGCATTCCTGCTGTCAAATGCTAAAACCAAAAACCCGAAGATGAAGGGTTGGGCATGGCTCAGAACAGCTCTGCCAACGATAACATCATGTCTGCACAGAACAGATCTACAATCTCAGAGAATTATGCATTCATTCTTAATCTGAAAGAAAACCTCCCACTGCAAAGCAGCAATGAAGTGGCCAACAAGTTCAGAATGAACATTTCCACAAAAGGAAAGCTGCTGAAGTGGAAAGAAGTCATTTAAAGACACCCCATATTTTTTAGGGGAAAGCAGAGTTGAGCAATGATAACTACGATGTACTGAAACTTCACCAGTAAGCTTGGAAGCATAGGAAAGAGGTGACCTTACAAAGGTGTGATTAACTGTAAGGCTGTGCCAGGAAGGTGTGAGTTTTCCAGTTTAACAGCAAAGCAACAGACACTTTGTGAGGAGCAGCGATAAACGCAAAGAACTCTACTGGGAAAGCACTGCCAGCAATCTACTTGTATCAAACAATACCAAACCCAACAAACAAGCATAAAATCCCTTTCTTTTCTTTCCCAAAGCTGTTTTGGTGTTCTTCAGTACTAGACCAATAATGTAATGGTCCCACCTCCTCCGCAAAGAAAATCACAAGAGCTGTTCCAGACCTCAACCCCGGGATGCTGCCCTTCTTCCACCCCAGGATGAAGTTGGAGCAATGCCCCAAATCTCTCCGATCAGAGCCCTCCAACAGAGCTGCAGTCACTGGCTCCAACCAAAGCAGCCATGGCTGGCACTGATGTGTTTGTCATTAGTGCCATTCACGTAATCAGGAGTGCACTTTGCAAGGAACTGCCATTCCATTTGACTTAGAAAAGATCCATTTGTTATTTACTTGCTATTTTCTTGCTATCCATTTCATTTGAAAGAATAGGTTGAATGATTTTTTTCACTTCCATGTGCAACTTGAAACATATACCTAAGCTATATTGAAATTACTCTGTTTCAATAAGTAACTGAATGCTTTATTTCTGTAGTCTGGTTTTATATTTATAGGTATCTTGACAGATTTTACATATATCTATGTGCATAAAGATACAGACCTGAACGTTTCTCATACTAAAAAACAGAAAATGTGTCTTTAAATCCTCTATGAATACTGAGCCTGCAGCTACAATGAAACTCTTCTGTTAGGAGGGGTGAAACAGTCTCCAGATGAAAGTAGATTTTGAAAAATTTTTAGAGCCCAGGGGTTCATTTTTAATGAGCCGTTACTTTAAGTACTGCATAAAAAATACAAGAAATTGATAGTCCATTTAGCCTGCACTATACCTAATGCAAAAGTCATTAAGATGCATTATTCTTAATGTTTATGATATGATCAGTAAGTGTACAAGTCTTTTTTTAAAAAGTCAAGCATGACCATATATCTCACACGATAGAGTTTTTAAACACCTACGCTTAATATTACACTGTGAATGCTGCAGCTCACATTAACGATTTGATACGTGCAAAAACACATGAACAGAAACTGATAAACATGGAAAGCATCAGCATTTATCATACTGTACCTACATAGGACAGCATGGCCTTCATTTCTTCATCGCTTCTGACAGTAATCCGATCACCGTCCTCATCTTCATCTAACAAAGGAATGCATTACATCGTGAGCAATGGAATAAGGAGATCTATGTTTTTAAGTCCAAGGGTGGTTGGGTTTTTTTTGCCTGGACACTTTCAAGTCAGTGAAAATAAGAATACATAAGCCAACCACACAGGTAACTAAGTACTCAGGGAATAATAACACATGGTGACTTCAAATATTAATTAACAAAGACAACAATTACATATAAAAGGGAAGCACAAATGAAACGCTCAAGACTTCACTTCCAAGAATTCTTCTATTGCCAGAACCTCTCCAGAAGCGGAAAACCCCATACCAAAACCCTTTGAGCCATTATTCCAACACAGCAAATACAAAGCAAGGTTTCTTTATGCGTTTTGATCCTCCCAGACGGAGTCAAGTTCAGACAGAATTTATTATTATTATTATTATGTTGAAATTTATAGTGATCTGTTTTCCTTCCAGAGAAGTTCTCCGCTCTCACTAGTGTCCTCACCAGCCTCAGCCTCCCTGTCCAGTGCCAAGGTCCTCCCACCCACATTACCTTCATGACACAGAGACACTGACTTAAACTGTAGCTTAGAAATGGGCACAGATCTACATGTTTATAGAGGGAAATGCATTTACAGGAGGACAGCAATGTGCCAACAAGCAAAAGCAGTTGGTGTTTTTGACCATGGGGCAACCACAGCTCCATGGTGAGAACCCTGGACACAGGGACAAGGCACTTCTGGCCTTGAGGCCCTGCTGAAGGGACAGAATCAGAGCAAAGGTTGGAGAGGCTCCAGCAGAGCAAGGTGTTTAGAAAGAGTAGTAAATATGAAGGTGTAGAGGAGGAAAAGTCATCCCAAAGACATACAGCAGGATCCAGCAGGTGCAGATGCAACAGGGGGATAAATCCCTCCACTAGCACCAGCTGGAACAGCAGCATGCTCCGGTGGCACACACTGTGCTTGCTGCAGCAACCAGCCCTGTCCTCTCCCCCAGTCCCAGAGAACAGCTCAGTATGCACACACTCAGCACCAGGAGAGCTGCACAAGGCATTGGCTGTGGGCACAGAGACCCCTCCCTTCCAAACCCATAGCAAGACGTTCATTTCTTTTTATTGCTCCAGCTTTGGGGAGAAGGGAAGGCTTAATGATCTGTCTCCAATTTTTGCTGCAATCTAAATATCTGCCTTAGATACTTATAAAAAAACAAAGCGTGTTGGTGTACATCCCCATTATACACTTATTTTTTTCCCCTTGGACTGTGAGCCTTTTTGGTCAGAAAGCATCAGTTGTGATGAACCTCAGACCCACCTGAGCTGGGATACCTGAACTATTACAAACCCCTACTGAACATCAAAAGCTGAGGATACAGGGTGAACTCAATTATACCTGTTCGGCAGGGGGTTGGACTCCGTGATCTCTTGAGGTCCCTTCCAATTGCCGTGATCCTGTGATATGGATTTGGGACTGGAACAGATAAGCTCCTGCTCACTCTGGGACACAAGCAGAGGCTGAAGTCTGTCTGCAGCTTTGCTATATGTGCTGCCTGCAAACAGCTCTCACATTAGCACATGAAAGGCGACTCTGTTCCCCTGGATGAGAGCTCACTCCTGCATGAGAATCTGGGAACAGACCTAAATCAACTAATTAAGATTCCCCTGAGAAAAAGAGTTTGTTCATTCTGGCTCTGAAAACCAAGCAGCTCATTCTGAGGATGCAGAGAAGAACAAAAACAATGCAGACGAGAAAATAGAAAAGACAAATAAGAGAGAGAGAGAGAGAAAAAACTAACATAAAAAAACCCTTGGAATTGCACTTTAAAAACGTACCAAGAAAGAGCTATGGGCCACCGGAACATGAAAGCTGGATGAAGAACTAGATGGCACAGCCGTGTCCTACAAGAGCCTTGTGGAAGTTTAACTGATGGATTGCCAGCTTGCTACAACTACTTGCTGAGGTTACCAGCCTGCAGCGAGTCATGAGTGATGAAAAGATTAAGAAGAGTTAGCGAGTTGAAACGCAATGCTTCCTCGCCTGGAAACATTTTAGGCAGAGAGGAGGAGGAGCTGCAGAACTGCTCACTGGCCAAAACCCAAGGCACAGCCGTGCTGCAGGAGCAGAACTGAAGGAGCTGCTGTACAGTGAGCGCAGCCAGAGCTGTGCATCAACAAAGAGGGATTGGAGTGAAAAACAAAAGAGGAAAACATGTCAGAGAATGAAATGAAAGCCTCTAGACAGGCTTTGTTTGAGGGGACAAACTGAGCTGAGACCACTGAAAAGAAGAAAGAAAAGCTGGAGAACTCCTAGAGCCCAACTGCAAAGCATTTCTAAACATCACATATTATTCCTTTCAAATGATAAGAAATTAACTGCAGAGTTCTCCGAGTTATAGAAGTCCTGATAACAGTGCAAAGAGAATAAACTCAATTTAATGTGTGTTGATGAAAAAGCAGGAACTGTAACCTGACATTAGAAAAGCAAACTCTAAAGTAGTCAGGCAACATTTGAAAAGAGCAAAACCAGATCAGGACGTATTTCTCTTTTCAGTGCAGAACCCCTTGCTGTCCTACCATAGCAGGCACAGCCCCAAACTAGCCAGACAGAATGCACGGGTTCACAAAGATTTCCAGGCTTCTCTACTTGCCTAGAGCACAGCAATGCGATTTTCCAGCACATTAGGGAAGCAAAAGTAGAACCAAAAAAATCCAACGTACTGGCTGGATTTTGCTAATGTTACTTAAAATGGAGGAAGAAATCCTAGCAAGATACCAAATAGCATGCAGCAGATGGTAAACAAATATTATGAAGCAATCTTCTCAAAATCTGCAGCGTGTCACAGATACACAAAATGGCAGAGTTTGGATAAAAGGATCATAACAGGCCATATGTTGTTAGCGATTTTATTTGTAGCAATGTGCGATACGGTGGTGAAATCCACATAAAGGTCCAATAGCAGGAGAAGCACAGCCCCAGGTACGAGCCGCAATGGGCGATGCACTGTAGATAACAATAACCGAACAAACAGCTGAGGAGGCTACACGACATGGCAATTATCTACATCTGAAGAAGCAATGAAGCAGGTGAGAACGAAGCTTAAGCTGGAAAAATCCAGGCATCCGATATGGATAAAGTAACCGGGAAAATCAGGCATCAATATACATAACATATTTTAGATGCCAGTTAAATGGCAGGGGAAATGGTTTTGTGCAGATGTAAATGACAGACTAGAGACATGAACCGAAAGCACAGAAGCAGATGTTGGAAGACACGATGAAATAAGTATTTCCAGGAAAGTTCTACACATGGTACCATTAATATGGGCTACTGCCCTGATGGCACTGGCTGCTACTGGTGCATGAAGTTCAAAGAGAGCTAATGGGTGATGGGGGAGGGATGTTCAGAAAAATAGTAAAATAATAAATAATATGAAAAAAAAAAAATTAAGGCAAGGTTTCCATTCTTAGGTCCCTGGTATTTTAGGAGGGCAAAACACAAACGTGAAAAGAACAATGGAGAGCACTACGTAGTACTTGAAGGCTCAGAGAACAACTTCCTTTGATTATCCACACTCAGAATTCACCTTAAGGCCCTGAAAAAGGGAGAAATGGTAACAAGAATGTCAGGCCCTACGCTGTCTCGTCTGCCTTCATCTTCAGCATTGCTACCTGACTCTCCTTGGCACCTTACTGCTCTTCAGACAGGACAACTCCCCACGGGGTCCACTCAAAAATAAGAAGAGTGCCGAGAGCAGAGCTGAAGTAGTGCAGGTTGAGTATGTCAGCACTGGACTAAATCCACACTAGCATAGCCACTGAGAGCTCTCCTAGCTCAACAAAAACATGACACATCCCCATACACGAGCTATAAGCGCTGGAAGGGACAACCCTAACCTGCAGCTTGCTCTGACCCTATACACAGGCTGTTCTTCTCAATCAGACCCACGGGGCCTTCCAGAAGGTATCACCTCTCCCAGGCCTGACCAGGTGGCACGTCATGCAGCCTTTGTACCTCCCTCAGGAGCTGAAGCTCAGTATCAGGGACACCATCAGCAGGCATGGTGGCAATGAGTTGATGGTCAGACCTGATGATCTTACAGGTCTTCTCCAACCTTACCGATTCCATTCTATCAATCCATACCTCCTACTCTCGCACGCAAGGGAGGTAACAGGGAGATGGCATATAGAGCCCGTGCCCAGCAGAAGGAAAAAAATGAAGCAATTCCCCATTACTAGCAGAAACTGGAGGTACAAATACAGCCATGCTGCCGTATTGGGTAATAAAACTCTATGTTGTGTCATATTTCTGTAAAAACTACCACTCCTTTGATTTCTTCCACGAGAGGATAAAATCTGCAACTCAGACCTACAGGTACTTTATACTTTTCATTTAATTCAAGCAATATAATTGCGGTGAGGAATAAGAGCATGGGAAGGTCACGCTGGTAATTAAAGCTGTATTGTGGAAATATGCTCACTCAAGTTGTGATTAAATAATAAAATATTACTTAGTCAAGTATCACCATTAAACTTGCATTACTGCATAAATATTTAACTGTAACATATAATGAACATAAACATTATTTATTTAAAAAATGACAACCCTATAATGCGACCAAGAAGCCCGTTTATACAAGTCATACTTACACTCAAACGCTGTTGTCGTTGCATCTGGCAGAACTTGACCGATGACATCCTAAAACGTAAAGAAGAATTAGCTACGCAGCAAAGGGGAAACGCCTGAGACGATTCAGAGTAAATCATCCTAATTGCTCCCCAGCTGCAATGCAGGAGACTTCAAGTCCTGCACCTCACTGCTGCCCCAAAATCACCACCTTATCAGTGCACACCACAAATCAGTGCAAATCGCTGCTCTCTCCCCCCTCCTCTCCACGTTACCTCGAGGAATACCTTTTCTTTTTAAATAACTCAATCATAATTGCAAACAAACCAGTTGTCATCCGCTGCTGCAGTTCAACGGATCAATTTTTACCCGTGGGTTATGGAAAAATGCACATCTAACTCATGGATGTCATAAAACCAGAGGTTTATGAATAGCTTTTAAAGCGAGAAAGCAGTTTTTCTGTCTCAGTCCTCCTGCACTGCCCTGAGTGCTGGAAGGAGAGCTCTCCACACGCTCTGACCCTGCAGGCGACCTCAGTGCACACCTCCATCCCCTGTCCCATCGCCCAGAAACATGGGGCAGCCTCCACAGCCCTGCTTTGCACCAAACACAAACCCTTCCTCTACAGCTAAAGTCGCATACGGAGAACTGCTTTTTCTTTATTTTTCCCCCTCTCTTCTTTCTTTCCCCGAAGTCTTTTCTTTACCCCCAGCACTCGCTCAGAATTCAGTGAAACGTTCTGCTGGGATTTAAGTCATCCCGGCCTCCCAGTGCATGTGCCGTTGTCAGCTCGGCGCGGCTGCAATATGTCATGTCGGGGCATGGCAGAAATGCACAGCATGGTTTTCTCCTTCCTGCTGCCTGATTTCTCATGTCAGGCAGTCTCTCTGCTGACAGCGTCACAAAGTGATTAGAAATTAATGCGCAGCAATATTTATTGCGGTACGTGCACTGTGAGCATCTCGGGGTGCTAAGCACTCCCCGTATCAAAGCCTTAGCAATCACTGTCCTGTCACTTCTGTTTTCTCCCTATCCTTCATCTGAATGCAGGAAATTAAACATTCTGTGCGATGTTAAAGAGACACAATTAATATAATGAGAAGCAACAAAGATTTCCACAGAGCTAACTGAAGCAAATAATATTTCTCAAAACTTTCTCCCGTCTCTCCGTTTCAGATGCTAAAATAAATGAACTGCCATTTAAACTATTAATTGGAGGCAAAAAGACGAAAGCTGTGCAAGACAGCTTACCCAATGATTCCAACCACAGCGACTAGAAATCCACCTGGCCACAGCAAAACCCCAAATGCTGCCATATTAACCCAAATCCTTCTGGCTAAATGGGTGGACAGCTCTGTAGGTACTGGGTCAAAAGCCAGGTGAGCTGCACCCTTCATCCCTAACAAGAAATTAGAGAAGACTGCGCTGTTAACTAATTATTTCTAAATCTATTTAGTTAAACACTGAAAATTCCTCGGCAAACACTCTGTAATTGCATTAGGCTTAAG
This sequence comes from Bambusicola thoracicus, assembly GCA_002909625.1. Classification (NCBI taxonomy): domain Eukaryota; kingdom Metazoa; phylum Chordata; class Aves; order Galliformes; family Phasianidae; genus Bambusicola; species Bambusicola thoracicus. The sequence goes on along the minus strand of PPHD01005628.1, from coordinate 10,804 downwards.
CCACTTGTAAAACATCAGTGTGGGGGCACACGGAGACTTGCATTACACGGAGGTAAAATGGGCTGTGAGAAAAGCAGCCCGTCTGGGGATGTTTGCAGACTGAGAGGTGTGTAAATACGGTGCAGGGAGGGGCAGCGAAGGCCCTCCAGGTCTGCCAGGAGAGCTCTGCAACTCCCACAGCTGTGATGGCACTGCGACAGCAACGGTGAATTCTTTTATAATATCCTTTTCTTCATTCAGGGACCTCTTTAAAATTGAGCGTACCACTCAAGAGCTGTTCACAGCCTTACACCAGCAGTCGAAAAGTCCCCGCCAACAGCCACACGGCTTTGCTCTGGGCAACTTTCAGCATTTCTGTGAAGTGAGTGCACTGCAGAGAAGCCATGTGAGCAGTGTGTGCGATGAGCTCCCTCAGCTGCCACACAGGACCTCCACACCTCAGACCTCACAGTGACCCAGGCTTAAAGGATTACTCTAAATTTCAGCAGATTGTGTGCAACGGTTTTCTACGATCGCAACAGAGATCACAAGGAATAAAATACTGTGGCTCATAAGCAAGTGCTCCAACAGGATCACGTGTGATGGCTTCTGTTTTCACAACATGAAAAGCATCCAACAATGAGGAGAAATATCAGAGAAAGGGCAGCCAAGAGGAATTCCGTCAAACCCACCCTCTAGCACAACTGTGGAGCACTTATCTTGGGTGAGCAGAAAATATGAAAGCACGGCCTTTAAGAACAGCACAAACATTGAGAGCATGGAGTCTGTTCTCCGATCAGTTAGAGCTCATCTCGCCTCACTATGACACCACGAAGTTATCCTGAATTAACACCAAGCACTTAAATGCTCTGCTGACGGCTCAGGCAAATGAATCCAGACAGCCTGATGAGAAAAATAAGCTCATTGTAATTCATTTAGCGGTGCCTTTAAAATAAATCTGTTTACTGGTAACTCACAGGTCTGCAAAGCTGATACACACCGAACATATTTAAAGTGACATTATGAAGGACAGTTCTTAGCACCCGCTTCAGGAAAGTAATCAAGCAAATGCCCAACCTGAATACAGCAGCAGTGGCACCGCTAGGCACAGCCCTGCTGCACCCAGGTCAGGGAGCAGCACCCACCCGCAGCTATTAGGGGTGCATACAGGATGCATGCTTTGCTACCAGACCTGGGAGATACAGGGAGCAGTGCAGCCTGACCAGGGTGTTGCTATTCCATAATTTACTTCAACAGGGAACATCTGAGTTCTCCACGCTATCCTTAATTGGCCCTCCATAAGCCCTCAGCGATTGCCTGTGAGGGGAAATCACAACAAAGCAGGAACTTCTGCCCTCCTCCTCAACATCTGAGACAGCAATGCATCATCATCTGCTGACCTACCAGGATACAACAGCGCTGCATATCCCCTACTTCCAGCAGGATGTCAGCTCCCCACGGCGCCCAACTCTGACTGCTGAGAATCATCAACACCAATGAACCTGATGCATAAATCTGTCCCCTTTCCTTGGGACATTTTACACCAGGAACAACTCACTGGCTGCAAAATAGGAAGCTCAATCTGCTCATAAGGGGAGAAACAGGTTTGCAAGACATCCAATAGATGTGCTAGCTGGATGCAAGCAAACATCTAAAAAGAGCACCAAAATCACGCGTGCAGAGGGGAAGCATCAGAAACTGCCTGCTCGCATGACTTCAGCAGCAGTGCAGAACAAGACCAGCAATGCATTCACCACGTGTATCTGCAGTTTTTGGCTTCTGAGTGTGGATATTTCCGTAACCAAGGCTTGCTGACCACAGGAACTGCCCTCAGCAGGAGGAAGAACGCTCTGCGTGACCCCTGATATGGCACAGTCCCTCAGCATTAATTTGCCATGCACATTCAGTGACAGATCCTCTATGTAACTGCTTCTCCAAACACATTAGCAGTGAAAGGAGTCCTCCCTGACCAGGGATGCACCAAGCTGAAGAGCTGCTGACACACCCTCCCTGACCTGCTCATTTTCCACACCACCACTCTCAGGAAGCATCACCTCCACAGGGCTGCAGACCGCTGCTGGCATGGATGGCTCCAGAGGCCACTCCAGGTCTGCCCAGCTGCACTTCAGGTGTTGAGGACTCTGCCGGGCTCCTTCAGGTCACTCAGTGGCCTCATCTGACAGGGCGAACCCTAAGGGCTATATTGGCACACAGAGCCTCACGTGTAAGCAATGGGCTAGCCACCAAGTCACAGCTGTAACACCTGAACAACTCTCTAGCTTCACAGACTCCCAAATAAATCACAAAATCACTGGAGTTGGGAAGGACCTCCAACATCACCAATCCCAACCCACACTCAGTAACCACAGCCCCAGTTAGACGCTCTGTCTCCAGCTGCTCGAGCTTCAACAGCACTTGCTGTCATCCCACTTGATCTGCTCCAGCGTAAGGCCCACGTACCTCCGGCTGCTGTGGTGCCAAAGTGACACAACTGAGACTAAAAAGGAAAACAGTTTCACTGAGCCTTGTCCGCCGCACCTGCAGTAGGGGCAGAGGGGTCACAGGCTTCAGCAACTCCAGAGAACAGTAAGAGCCTTCGGAGAGCCCCAGGGCAGCTCAGGGTTGAGGATTCAACCAGCCCAGAGAGCAGCGAGCAGTGCCATCACCAAACCCAGCTCGATGTGGCGATTATTTCCCCATTTTGGTGGGCAGGGGGCGGCTGGCAGCCCACCCTCAGCGGCACCCACTCACCAGCACGTCTCTGAAGAGCAGCTGGGGCGCCGAGTGCACGGTCCAGTCCACGGCCCCGCCGTCGGGGATCTTGATGCGGATCACCAGCACCTGGTGGCTCTCCATGGCGCGGGAGGGGCCGCAGAGCAGCCAGAGCATCCCCGCCCCGCCGGGCTCACATGCTGCGGGGCCGCGGGCCGGGGGCTGCCCTGTGGGGCCGGGGCTGCACCGCCTCCGCCCCTCCCAGCCCGCAGGAAGGACTCGCGGCCGCCCCACTGCCCCGGAACCAAAACGGACGAGCGGGGAGGAGAGAAACAGGAAAAAAATGAGGAAGGAGGGGAGGCGGCGCCATGTTGAGGGGAGGCGCCGTGGTGTGGGAGGCGCCACGCTGAGGGGCGGCGCCATGTTGAGGGGCGGTGTCTCCTCTCGGGGTATTTTTGTCCCTACATTACGCTGTTTTTAAGACGAAAAGCGCTGTTAAAACGGCACTTCAGATTAGCGATTGTGCGTTAAATATATATAAAAAAGCGTGGAGAAGGCCTGGTTCCGCCAGGCACGCAGAGTGACGGAGCCGCCCCGTGTGGCGGATCTCCCCTAAAGCCTCCCACGGCTTTTGCCCTCACGGTTTAAACGCGGCGCCGTCCCGCAGCCGCAGCCCCAAACCGCGGCAGGCTTGTCCTGCTCGGTTCAGTGGGAGAAGAGCGTTAACCTGTGCACTTTATCACCATCTCACGCTTTATCTCACGTGGCAAACTGCAGCGCTTGGCTCAGGTTACCAACTTAGAGGGGTAAAAATTGTACCTTCCCTTTGATTTAACTCCTTAAACACCTTCAGGCTTCCTCGCGTTAGAACTACATTGAGCTTTAGGAAAAGAAAACAGTAACCCTTCAATGGACATTCACATAGATGAATTCTCTCCCTGCTCAGTAACTTTGTAATTTAGTTCTGAAATTAATAGAGCCCAGCTGCCAAACACCTGAGGAAGCCGGGCTGCCCACACGGGCTCCCCTCTATTGAGCACAGCCTTTTACCCGCAGTCCCTCTATGCCTTTCAATCACATTCATTTCAATCAGATCCATTTCCTATTACATTTTAAAGAATAGGATACAGACTCAAAGAATTTCTATAGAACCACAACGTTTCTAAAATGTCGTCTTCATCTACAAGACCACGGGGAAAGCCAACTTAATTTGCCGAATTTGCATAAATATCAAGTAGTGTTTCTAGGGCTGATCGTACCCTTCCATCCCCGCTCTGACCTGTGTCGATGCAGCTGTAGTCAAACTTCAGAACATCAAGCATGTGTTTGCAGATACGGGGTTGTTTCTGGCACATCTTTCTTTAAAATCCATCTTTCCTAGGAAACTTCCATTCTAATTGCACCAGCATGGGCACAGATATTTAAACTTCATCACCTTGCAGAATCTGTGGTATGAGAACAGAAATCCATGGTTCCGCAGTGCTGGGGATGCTCCTTTTTCAGTGTATCTTAACAGATTCTTTGCCCAAAGAATTTCTGTAGAAGTTTCTGACACAAAAAGTTCAAGAATTCCAGAAAGCCACAGGAAAAAAAAGAATAACAAGGCAGTCTGGCTTTCTCCACTAAATCCAGACGACGTGCTGCCAGTGAGGAATACGCACGGATTGCCTACTTATAATTATGGATTGGAAGTTATTGGTTACCACAATGACATAACATTCAAAATCTGCAAAGCAGCAATATATCAGGTCTTTAATTACAGGAGGATCACGAAGCCCAGGACTTCTATAAATTCCATGTTTATTAGTGCAGGGGAAGCATCCTCCATCAGTGCCACAGCCTCCCAGGCTGGCGGTGTGCTACAGGCGCAGGAGCAATCATCTCAGAGCAGTCTGCTGCTGCTCTCTGCTGCTTTCCACTGCCGGTGGAAAGGACAGCAGAGATCTGGAGATGGCCACATGATGAAAATACATCCCTGTTTTCAGGAAAAAGCAAAATGCTGACACAGAAGAATACTAAAATTGCTAGCATTGCTGTGCTGCAGGATCTCAGAGAAGCACCAGTGAGTGGCATGGAAATAATGCTGAACCCCACTGATTCCCTGCTACGTGGTATCACGGTAACTTGCAAGGTCCTCAAGAAGTAGGGCAGTAAGTTATTTCTTGTTTCCCTCTCTTCCCACTGTGAAGGAAGTTATCTAACACACTCATTTTCCATCTTTTCCCTACCACAAACACAACGTAATGGAGTTTCAACCGCTACCAAAACTCCATAGAAAAAAGAGGAGGGAAAAAAAAGAGCTGACTGCTGGCCCGACTCTTGCACACTGCTGTTTAAGGAGCTGCGCCTAGCAGGTTTTTTCTCCCTGTTTTCCCTGTCATTGGTTTAGGGATGGATGAGCTGAATCTCTGGAGTGAATCAGGCCAATGCAGACGTAACACACAGCGCTCAGAGCTCACCCAGTCCTCCCTAGGCTGCACTTCCTTGCCTACACACTGCATGCTGGTTTTGCACTGACCCTTACAATGCCCCCATTGCAGATCTCTGGTGAAGATGAAAGCAGGTGGATTATGCCAGTTGCAGTGTATAGTATGTACAAGTCTGTATGAGGAGCTGAAGTACATTAGAACAAAGATCAGAATCCCCAAATAATTGCTGCTAGTCCTGTGTGTGACCACTGGGGAGAAGGAAACGAGGCTCAGGAAGGAGCGGAGCATGAGGCAGAGCCAGGAAGTCCTGTGTGTTCATTAGAGCTCCCACAGAGCATTGGGGAAATTCTAACCTCGGTACTGCTAAGATTTCCTGCACCAGTTTCTACATAGCTATTAAACATAAGACAGCAAAAGCCCTTCATTTCCTAAAGAAAATGGCACCTAGTCAATGGTTTACTAATTTTCTTTCTTCTTCTTTTTTTTTTCTTCTTAAATTCTTAAAAGATTAATACATAACTTTCTATGTCAGTAAACATACCACGGTGAAATTCACTCTTTCCTTCCCACATCTTCAGACCGCCAGTGAGTGCAGCAAGCACAGTTCCCTGAGGCTTGTGAAAAAAGTAGGTCAAGTGTCCAGCCTTTCTAAACACGTCTTTCTTCTCTAGAAATGCATCTCCCAGGAGAGAATCACCCAAGTGTACCAGCTTGATTACTACAAGTATAAATGGAGATCCCTTAAAGCCTGCTCTCCAAAGTTGCACAAAAGCAGCTGCCTTCCTTCCAGGCCTTCTCATTGCCCTTTACATTCATTTTGCAAGGCCTTAAACAGGCAGAAACCCACTGCACACTGCACGCACAAAGCAGTGCAGCCAAGAGGCAAACGGCTGCTTGTAAACAAAAAATCAGGCCGTTAATTCACCTTACTTTCAACTCAGTGGGAGCAGAATCTGGCCTCAAACAGATCTTTTCAAACTCTTTCTCATCGTAAATTCCTCTCGAGTTGAAAAAGAAACCCAAAGCTATGAACTTCGTGTTGAGAGCTCTTGCTTGGAATTGTAACCATATTTTAAAATAAAGAACAGAGACACAGTTCATGCAAAATGAAATTAATATTGTTTAAGGGCTACGTATGACGCACAATTACTGCAAAACTACAACGCTAACTAGACCAGTAGCAGTGAGTCAGAGTGGCTGTGTGTCATTAAGGGTATTGCTGCACCCACCAAATCAGCTTCAGGGTCCGCATAATTGTTTCTGTCAACCTATAAATCCTTGAGTAACAACAAAATTATTGTGATTTTTCTTGCTGAATAATTCATACATCACAAAGCATATCTATAACCAGGCCCATGAATCACTAAGCATAGAACAATCATACGTAATGGCATTTCTTCCTCTAAGAAATAGATCTGACTTTGTAATATATATTTCTAATTTTGCTTAAAATTTCCAAGCGTTCTTTAGAAGCAATCTGTTCTGAAACTTGCATTTTAGAACTGAAAGCTTCCTTGATCAGACTTTTGGTCTGAAGAGCTGCTCTGAACCATGTTTTACAGTTATAATTCTATTTGGATTATGAACACCATTGAAAGTAATACAATGACGAGTACAAGGCTTATAAACTGTGCTTCACGCCATGCAATTGCTATTAAAATCTAAGCCACACACAATCTACCTTACCAAGCAAGTAGCAACCATAACAGGTCCAAAGGAGCTAAAGCATAACACAAAGTACTGCATCATTTCAACTCTATTTTTTAAATGCTGAATTGATATAAATTTGGTTTTCCTTTAAAACTGCCTCCCAAACTGCTAATAATGTGGATGGGTTCTGACTTGAACTGACAAAAATCACCACCTTGTACAGCACAGCAGAATGCGCCCATTATGTGGACTTCATTTCTTTCTGCAAACATATTGCAGTGCCTTTAGTAGAATATTATGATGTATTAGCATAAATAATTAAGGTTAAACTACAGCCATCTAAGAGTCATAAATATTTTCAGTAATAAATATACGTGCCTTCTTTATTGCAGCTGCGTTTATTCACTTACTAATTCACAAAGGTCAATAATTTACACTGACTTCCCTAATCATTAATGCATATTTTGGTGTTCTGCTGCACACATGCTTTATTTAAAAGACTTAATTGCAAACACAGTAATACCATCTTATGCTTTTCTAGAAATAGAAAGCAATCGTTTAAATAAACTTGGAATGGATTAGTGACAATTTCTATTCTAAATCCCCCTTCCTACATCTCCTAAATTGCCACTTTTGCTTTGGCACATTTAAGCTGAAAGAGTAACCAACAGTGCATACAGGACACCCACTTCTGTAGCTGTATTTCTCTGAAAAAAAGAAATAAAAATCAAGGCAACTTACTTTTCTGTAGTGAACATGATTAAGGAGTTGCAGCAAAAGCCAATTTAATTTGAATGGCCAAAGTAAATAATACATGAGGCAGAATCTCCTTTATTTCGGGCAAAGCTGGTGTAAATCAGAAGCCTAAAGGGCATTCAACTATTAAGAAATACGAATGTTTCATTCAATAACATCAAGGACATCGACAATTATGGTTTGCAAAGAGATTTTGACAGGAAGGATCCTTACATTGGTGTTACATTCTCAAAGGTAACCACTTAGTCCATTAAACTTTGGTTTTTTTTACTACAGAATAATTCCAATAAATCCTATTTCATCCATTTTAAATTGCCACAAGCTATAACGACTGTGGCAAAATGCAGCAGCACTTCTCTTTTGAGTGTGGGAAGAACGAACTGTAGATTCCTGTTCTCCTGTTCCAGAAAACATTAGCAGTGGAAGGAGCCTCAGTAGGTTTGAGAATACTTAAAACTCAACGGTACCAGCCTAAGGCAAGCAGCTTCTGAGAACCCACCAACTTCAGCTGCGAGAGCAAGGACAAGCATACAGAAACAAAGCAACAAACCCAGAGGATTCTACCTGATGCTGCTACGCACTCAGAATTACAGCATTTCAGCCGCAGAGCAAGCAATGCATGGATGCTGCTCTCAGCTGGATGAGAGCTCCAGGTGGCTTTGGGCCCCTCAAAGGCTGGGAAAAGAACCACAGGGAAAGACGGGCAATTCTGAGGAAGGGGACACACCACTTATTTTTGACACAGAGAACTGACAACAACTGGGAACATCACTCTTTGGTGCAGATGTATCTAAGCTTAGCATTAATTCAGAGTGGAAAACAGCTAGGAACTTCAAGCTGAAAATGCATCCACTGGAAGGTTATCAAGCACATCTTCTTGTGATAAAAGGAATGCCATCATACATAACTAATGATATTTAAGCACAATGAAGTGCCTAAAACTAGGTTTACATTAGTAGTCACAAAACATTGTTAAAAAAGCATGAAAACACATCTTGGTCCACTTTGGAGAAGTGCTATCAGAAAACAGTATTTCTCGGGGTACTATCATTAGTGCTACACAGTCTCTAGTGAAACATTTGTCAAACATACAAAAAGGTATAAAAGTGAAATATAGTAATTAAGACCTGGGCTTTATCGATTGTGTGGCTTAAGTAATTTTTCACTACAAACATAAGATTTAATAAGTATAAGTAGTTAAAGATCCTGAGTTGGCCGTAGTCATTAGCATGTAATTGAACTGGTAAAAAAGATCAGTTAAACCTATGTTGATTACCACCTTATCTTTGAAAGGCAATTAAGGACCTCAATCATTGCAACAAGATTTGATTGTGCAGCCCTTATTGGACATTGATCTTTCAGCAAAGCGCAGTTACATTTTCCATTAATTTACAGTAGCACAGTTTAACTTGGATACCTGAAACCACTGACCTAGGTAAGATGTAATGCTAAGCGCTCGTTTAGGTTAAGGTGCCCCCAGCAGTCATTACTGTTTAAAAGGACTGCTGCAAGAAGCAGCTACCTGATCCTCCGTGCTTAGAGTAAGGTTTCATTTCTCTGAAGTGTTGTTAAGTGCGGTGAAACAAAGCTCTTTGCCTTTTTCTGTCATCTCTCACTCATTTAAACATCATCCTTGAATACAGCAGAGATAATTAAGGCAAGAGTTACAAGATAAACTACACTTTGTTTCAAATGGAAATGGAGCAGATCAAATTCACATAAAGTTATGAGGGTCACTTTGTCAATCATCTACACACAAAAAAATTATCTGACGTGTATGTTGCATACACAACATAAGTATAATATAATACACAGAAAAAGAAGCCTTTTAAGTCAAACAGGAAGATAACTAGCCTGGATGGGAGAGTATCACAAAGCCTGGTTCCATACAAGTTGGCCTCTTGAAGCCCTGTGATTAGAAGATGACCCCAAAGGGCCTCAGGGGCAAGGCAGAACAGGTAGGTGTTACATGCACAAATCAAGCAGCCTCTGAGCAATCAAACTGCTCATCTTTGAAGCCCACTTCAAGGACAACTCAAGACACTCTTGGGCTCCTCCACAAGAGGAGGCCCTGTTCCTCTCATCCAGGATTGTCCCCATAGGAGCTGACAGCTAAAGGACTTCCTGGCAACGAGGGTCAGAAAGACGAAAGGGCTCAGCTGAGCGCTGGGCCATCACAGCACTGCTAGCACGTCTGTCCTTGCTTGCCATTCCTGTGTTCCCCAGAGCCTAGCGGAGATGTTAGACAAGATGGTACCAGCCCAGGCCACTGACATTTCCGCCTTGCATTCAGGCCAGAGCTCAACAACAAAAGATACTAAAGCAGCCACTTATAGCAAAAAGAGAACGCAAGGCAGAGGATGCCTTTTACCTTCGGCTGAAGACAATGAAGTAGATATACATTCATATTTGGCAATGATTTTGTTATCGTTTAGTAATTTCTGTTATCCCTTCTAGCTTATTTTCCATTTCAGGTACTGCAGCAAGTCACACACCAGCCTTAGTGAAATGAATGAACGATGCTATATTAGCACTCTGCACTCAGACATCTTCTAGTTCATCCTTTAGCATGATCAGCTTCATAAGAGCAAGAGGTCTATTGATTTTCATGTAATACAAGAAAATATTACATTTGCTTAATTGTTACACAGTGAGATCATTGAACAAGAAATCAAGTCTCTATTTAATGCTGCAAGCAGCACAGAATTGCAGTAATCAATAGGGTAGTTTGTCAAAGACGTTCTCTAAGGAGACTGCCCATCACTGCATGGACAAGGAGTCACGTTGCCTGCAGTTATTGAAAAACAGGTAAGCAAAGTCAGCAGTACACATTATCAGAAATCAAACAAGCTGCAGTGAGTGGAGGTGCAACTCCAATAAAGAGCTGTATTTATAGTCTGGTAATTAAAAACCATTTTATCAACTTCGTGTTGAGACTAAACCTTTACAGCAGGATATTGACAAGATCCGCAGCAATGAATGAGCAGTATTTGACTCTAAACTTATGGGCTGCAGTTATTTAACTTTCTCCAATACAGTGAAAAGAGGTTCTAGAATAACACTAGCAGTCATTTTTATTATTAATGAGGTTTCTTATAATACTGTTTCTTCATCACGGAGAGCCATTTAACTCGTGTCAGGAGTATTCCTGAGATTAAACACAACAGTGTAAGCACTGTTCTGACTAAAGCATTACTTAGTGTTGCTTTTAGAAAACTGTACCGCTTCATTAAGAGGGGAACAATTCCATTATCTGGAATTAAGTAAAAAAGTATTTA
>PPHD01005627.1:3523-19145 GCA_002909625.1 Bambusicola thoracicus | reverse complement strand
CGTGACCTGGGAAAAGGAGAAAACTTTATTTACTAAACATAATAGCAGAAGATCAGATAATACAATATGGTTGGAATTGAAGCTAATAAATCAAACAAAATGAGAGAGGGGGAGTTTCTGAAACTGAAGTCCTTACTATAATTCTGTAGGTGACGTGTTCAGGGAGGAAAGAGCCGTCTTGTGACTCCCAGTCAGCTTTAGCTATCCCTCTGAACAGAAGATGGAAACAGAACAATGAAGTCTTTTGGGAGTTGTAGTTCATTCTGCTCTTCTGAGATCAAGAGACCAGAAATATCGACAATTCTTGGAACCTACATTATTAACCTTNATAATTCTGTAGGTGACGTGTTCAGGGAGGAAAGAGCCGTCTTGTGACTCCCAGTCAGCTTTAGCTATCCCTCTGAACAGAAGATGGAAACAGAACAATGAAGTCTTTTGGGAGTTGTAGTTCATTCTACTCTTCTGAGATCAAGAGACCAGAAATATCGACAATTCTTGGAACCTACATTATTAACCTTCTAACTGCCAGTACACTACATGATATTATGCTATGGAATACCAATCAAAAATCATAAAACCACAACACATTGCTGCTCAGTTGCCTGTGTGAAAGATAACGGATCAGTAAGCGATGGGTCTTGGACTCTTCTGCTGAATCTGCTGGCCAGTATAGCCAAGCTAAGATAGCCAGGACCCAACACATTTGAGATAGTATCTATAAGATACCCTTATAAGCTTAAGGATTTTTTTGTGTGTAATACATGACCAACTGGGTTGTGTGGTTACATGAATAAACTGGTGATGTTGACAATCTTTCTAGACAGAATAAGCTGTGTTTTGTATCCTGAAGGTTTAGTGCTAATGTCAACCTGGGAAGTGTGTGGAGGGTGGGTAGTTCACTGTAAAGTCACTCTTGACTTCTCCCTTTGCTGTGTTCCCTGGGCAGATAAGTCCCTAGTACCAGAACTCTGTTTCTGCACTTTATGCATTTCTTCAGACTTGCTCCAGTCTTAAGAATATAACAGTGTATTTCTGTGTTACACGTTAATGTGTGTACAAACACTGTACTACTGTTTCTTCTGGAGTGATGTGAATGAATTAAACTTTTTAAGATGTTCTGAGCCTTCCGTACAAATATCTCATTTCAGAGTCAGTTTTGGGAGGAGGTTCTTTATTGAAAATATGCATACTTGTAGCTAACAAATCATGTTCTTCGTTGTCTTCTACATGTCTCAGATCAGATGCATGGGCTTGCGATTTCTGTTGATGTCGCTCTTCTGTAGAAAGAATACAAGTTGTTTAAACTGCTGCAGAATTCTGGTGATCTTGTGTGCCTTAATATTGGCAGTGGTAATTGTGAGATATTTCTTGATATTGGAAAAACACTAAAACTAGCTTTAATGCTCCTTGAATGTGGCCTATGCAAGAATATTTTAAAAATATTTTTTTCTTTGATTTTACACAAAAATTATAAGACATGTCTAGATTTCTTTCTGTCTGTCTTTCTGTCTGTCTTTCTGTCTTTTTTTCCAAGGAGTTTGTGCTATTTATCAGTTTTCAGTCAAGACTGACGAGTGTGAGATGACATAATGAAATCTTGCCAGGGCTCCATTGGATTTTACAAGAAAATATTTATAGTTAAAAATATAAAGTCTGTAGCAAAAGTAAAAGTAGCTTGTCCTGCGGCAATCTCAACTACAATTAGTTTTCATTAATAATGCAAAGCTGAAAAAGTTTGCTAAAGAAATCCAGAGCATTAATATTTTATGGTTGCTAATATGCTTTGATTTCAGTTAACTTTCTCCTACTTGAGCCAGGAAGAAGTGGTTTTGAGTAGTGTTTTTCCATATGAGTTGAGAAATATTAATCATTTTGTCAGGAAACCCCATGGGAAGTTGCATCTTAGAAGCCTTATTTTCAGACTGCCTTCTTGTTCAGGTTGTTGTGATTAACATTACATGAGTCTTTTGCTTTTGAGTCCAAGTGAGAAATCTTGGTCTATCAAAGCCTGAGGCAAAAGTTGCCTGGTTATATTTGGAATGAAATCCTGACCCTACAAATAACTAAAACTTCACAAATGCCAAAGATTTGAATGAGATCAGAACATACCAAACTCCTTTCATGTAACTAACAGTTAATAATTGAAACTTGTTTTTTTTATTATTATTATTTTTCCTCCCACAGTCCTGAGGCCATACAGCCTACAAGTCTGCTAATCTGTTTTATCTTTATCAAAACTAGTTTCATAGTCTTTGGTGATAACTCACAGTGGTTGGTAAGTGTAATGTGGTAAAAGAAATCGTAGTCTGTCAAATCAGAATGAAAAGGAAAGGAGTTTTGTTTTATCTATATTTCAGAGGAGAGCTAATGCAAAAACATATTACTGCATACTCTGCTACTGGCAGAAGATCTATATGGATGGAGAGTACCATCAGAAGCCCAAATCTTTGTGAAACCACAGGGATTGCTACAGACAGAATACTAAGAATCTTCATTAAAAACAGACAGTAAATCTGTCTGAAATCCATAGGTATGAATTAGTGGCAAAAATAGTCCAACACTGATGTTTTTGATGTTAGGGTTAGTCATTCCAGATATTTAAAAACTTCCTTTTCTTACTGTGAGTTTTTCACTGGCTTAGAGCTAATATTATTTCAAAGTCATCTATAATTACCTATTCTGATTACTAATAAAGGAATTGGTCTTCGTCATAATTCTGATGAAGTGGTTGTTTTGCTGTTGTTTCACTGGAAAGGAAGTACTAAGGCACTGTTAATGGAATTTTGCTCTACCCTTAAAAAGACAGTCTATCTCTGAATGATAGAAACAGTTTCTCTGAACAGCTATTGAAATTAGATGTAGTGATAACTACAGCATACAGTAATCATTGCATTTAAGTCAGTATGCCTCTTTTTGGGATTTCACATGAAGGTAACATTTTGGGACAAGGTTTTATTATAATTTGAAAAAAAAAACCAACTTTGTTTATTTCCATTTTTATTTATTATGAAGACTTTTCTCAGTTTACTGCTGTCTGACATTTCTTCATCTACCTGCTCCAGAGAGTACTTTGCCTGAGGTGCGATATTCTACTTGGAAAATATTACAGGAATTTTTTTAGGCATGAATATGCAAAAATTTGCTTTATTACAACTCTTAATAAAACAATTGTGTTTATATTTTATTAAGTCACAAAAGATTTTCCATTTACTTCCTCCTCACCCCCTCCAGTTGTTTAATTTTTTTTTTAAGCTGTCATTTTGTAGAAAAAAATTAACATTCAGCATTCAGTCAGTGATTATTTTGGCACAGCGTAAATATGTAAGATCTACTGGATTTAGCTTACTTATTAATTCCTGTCAGTATTTTGCCATAAACAGCATGACATTCCTGGCCTTTTAGCAATTTTTAAGTATGTTTCTTTGAATCAAAGAAAACTCATTCTAGTTTCTGTACTAAAAAAAAAAAAAAAAAAAAAAAGCATTATCAGTAAAATATGCCATCTTCATTGTCTTAAAATGACATTATAGGGGATAATTACTTTAAAGATTTATTTACTCAGAAATGTTCTAGATTACCTCATTCATTAATTCCCAGCTTATTAATGGCCTTGTCAGCATTTAAGACCAGCATGACTAATCAGATGTCAACAAAATGCAATTACTACAAACTGAAATGTAATTTTCATCCTTATACCTACACTTTTAATGAGCTCAATAGAAAGCAAATACTCCTTTAATCACAGCGTTTCTCAACTACTCAGCATAGTTACAGCTTGTGCTTCCCATTACTCTAAACTATTTCAGAAAGGATTTAGTGCTTTTTTTTTTTTCTTTTTTTTTTTTCTTTTTATAGCTAGGCTGATTAGTCCCTTAAAATACATTGTTTTGATTTATTGATAGTTACTGATTTTCTTTCTGAAATACATAAGAGGTAGTCTTTCCAAGATAAATTTAGGAATTCAAAAGAGAGTTTTAGCATCTTTCTGAGCTCATAATTGGAAGGAAAATGTATGTGAAGTTTTTTTGTAATTCCAGGGATTGGAGGAATTAGTCAAACCTTAATCTGGATGGCACATAGGCGGATTTACAAAGTTTTTATACAGTTTAGTCATGATTATGAGAGTACTCTTCCATTAGGAAAACGGGAGCGGGAGAGCCTCCATTCCATCAGGCTTCCTTAAACTATGGTCTAAGTCCTCTTCTGAGGATGGCTAGGCTTTATCTTCTCCGGCATCCTGGTTGCTTGCAGTAATTACATCAGTACTCTGCCATTATTCATTCTCTACTCTGGTTATTGCTTCTGTGATTTCTACTATTTCCTCACCTCCCATTAAAAAACATCTTAAAACTCCTCCCAAGTAAGACTTTTGCCAGAAGACTTGCTTTTTCCTTCTGACTCTTTTGTCTAGCTTTCTCCTCATCTATCTCTTCCATTATACAAAAACATAAAGAATCCCACTGATTTACTTTTGCTTTCTTCTTGACTTCTTGATGTAAAATATTTATAATTATAAAGATACTTTGGTATTAATATCTCTTTTACTGTTTTTTTTTTTTCCCCAAATTGTTTTATTGGTTTTGTCTGTGTTGATAACAATTGTAACTCATCAACTTCTCTTAGGTTAGGGTGCATGCCATAAGTCATCCATTGTATGGAACAGAATCTAGGTTCTAACATTTGCATTTCCTGTGTGTTTTACTTCTCTATGCACTCTGAACAACTGTTTCCACTCCTATGGTACATTCCAGCTTTAAAACAAGTACATAATCTTCCCTAAATTGTTCGCACTGGAAATTTCTGTTTGATGTGTGGCTTTTTGCACTAGCTGTTTTTCTTAGATAATCTGCAATTCTATTTTTTCACAGTTTGTTGGACAAGAGATGGGAAGAAGTGTTTAGTTGGTTTAGTTGGAGGGAGGAAATGTTTTTGAAATTTTTTCATGCATAGAAATTATTACATTTCTTTTTTTTTCTTTAGAATATGGTAGGCACGGTAATGACAAGAAGAATGTTTGCCATCTCCTTGATTTATTTAAAACATTATAAGAACATAAGAGAAATATTTTTTATTTACTATATATTAAATACATTTCTGATTAGATCGTCCTGATTATGTTCTAACCTAAGTCCCATGATTTGATTCGGTAATGAAAATCTATCATGAATTTGTCAGAAATTGTTTTTAACTTTTTTAAACTATATGAGGTAAGAAATACAATTCATCAAAGAGATTCCATGTTTCCTGTCAGTGTTAAAAAAAGAGAGAGAAAAATTAATCAAAAATGAATATTTTTTGAGACAGTTTTTTTTGAAAAGACATTCCAATAGGTATATGCTAGGAAAACTTTAACTGTTCTTTCACAATAGCAAAGAAAAATTGGGTATGATTTTGCCCTCTTAAGAGCAGGTGATTCTGCTCTTAAGAGATATTTCTGTGGAAGATACTGTTTCTGAGGTTAAGTAAACTGCCTACTGCTGTCAACAGAAACTTGTAGAGTTTAAGATTTTCTAGTTGGTTGCAATGGAATATGGTAAAGTTCAGTACAAAAGTAGTTGACAGCAATCAAAAGAAAGCTTAGAAGTTCTTACTGAAAAATTAAGAATAGGATATAATAGATTCCATGAATCAGTGTACTGATTTATAATGCATGCTGACCTGATTGCCTTTTACAGCTAAAACTGTTATCTTGGATTTCCAAAAGATCTTAATCACCTTTGGAACACAGCTGATGTGAAATGCTTGTAAAGGAAATAAAGCTAGTTGGGAAATTACATCAGATTTCAGTTAGCTAAAATGAGAAGATCCTAATCTAGTATTCTCCTGCCTGGGTAATCTAATTCTTTACACTTAGTAAACTTTAAAGATTTTTCATAGTGCTTTTTTTTCCCCCTGTGATATCACACAAACCATGCATATTTATATTTATTTATGTATTTATTTATTTATTAGGTGTTAGGTATGTACCCTGCCTCAGAAGTTATTTATTGCTCTTCCGAGTAAGGTGCATTAAAATTTAGCTTGTCTTTGACATCAAAATTTTAAATCAGGACTCAACAATTCTGCATGGTATTATATTTTTGTAGTGTGTTTATAGGCTCTTATAGTACCTTATTGTATGTCTTCTATACCTATGAAGCTACAGGACATAAACTGTGCTACAGGTATCCTCCTTTTTGGCATAAAGCCCTGCTCATGCTCTGAGGAGGAGAGTTCTAGAGCAGAATGCCCATGCGGGCCTAAATCTAAGACAATATACATAAGCTGAGAATCTGCCTCAGTATTTTTTGTCAAGAATTAACTTTGCAGTGAGTGATCAGATAAATGATCATTGATCAAAAATGTTCTATGCAATTATCCGTGAGTACATGCGTTTTCTATGTGTTATTTTCTTCTGATTTAAAATTACCACTGATTTTATTAGGTAATCTGAACAGCTTTTATGATTGCTCTTGTTTAGAAAAGAAGAACTAGCCTACTTCTTCTGAAGTTTTTCCTGTTTGGTTTTAAGCTGTTAACAAGTAATAATCATTTCTTAACGTCTTGGTTGGCTCATAGCAGCCTATAGAGAGGCACAATATTTTTCAGAACCAGATGGTAGTATATTTTGCATCTGTAGTAGAAACAAAATTGGTACCTTGTGGAAATATCTTCTGCAGTTTATTGTGATAAGTTACCATGTCATCAGTCTTAATAATGTTGTGTGTTCGCTGAGGGAGAAGAAAGGAGTTGTTAGCAGTTTCCATTAATATACATATATATTTTTTGAAGTTGGTTTCCTTCAAAAATTCAGTTTGTGAGATTCCACCATTTTGACCTGTCAGCTTATTCAGTTAATTGATTTGAAACGACTGGATAATTTAAACAAAATGTGAGCTAGTAGTTGTATCTGAAAGTTTGATGAAGAGTTAGAAAATGCCTAATTAACAAGGACAGAGTTACAGACTTACATCATATGGTGTGTTTTCATTTCTTAAGCATTTCCTTTTCTCTGTATATATTTATTTTAAATGCATGTCCATATAGTACTAAATCATAGATCATCTTGTTGATTTATAGAATTATGAATGGAGTATTATTTGAAGCTTTGATCACATAATTAATTCTTCAGGATTATGCAGCTGTGATGGACATTATCTTTTCTGCTTCTCTTATGAAGTTTCTAATCCAAACAAGAAAACATGGCTAATTTATCCATCTCCGAAGAATTTCATGATTGTTGATTTTTCAAGTATTTTATCTGAGTCATTCTCAGGGACTTTCCTCTTATCTAACAAGTAGACATGTACCAGGAAGTCAGAGTATTTTGCAATCTCTTTGAAGTTTTAATTCAAAAGACTGTAGAACTAATGAGAAAGGAATTTTCTATTGGGAAACCAGATGTTTTTTGGTAGTATGAAAGTGCATTTTTTCCTCATTCTCACCTGTGAACTGCTAATATCATTTGGCTTTTAGATGAATCTTAAGGATGTTTTGAGCAATTTCAGTACTTGTTCAAAGTTCACAATGTTAGGCAGAGATTCTGTGAGAATATTAGCACTCATGGAAGTCTCATTATATATACTTGCCTCATGTATTCTTGTATCTGATCTGAAAGTTATGAAAGCTTATCATGCTTTCTATGAAAAAGCTTCAGTTAGATTCATTCTGATAATCTAGTTAATTCAGTCAAAGAACATATCGCATGAAAAATGCAAAAGAATAAAGTTAGGGTGGGCAAGAATATTGAATATTACTTCATAACTTAAAATCAACAGTTGTTAGTATTCTATGTCTTACTTTCTTTGAAAAATTTAGAAATTTTCTAAGTATTTTTATTTTAGTATCTTTTAATTATAGTGAGAAATTTTTAGGAGATAGTGGGTTTTCCACATAAGAAACATACTCTTCCTTTTTTCCAATTTATAAAAAACACCAAAATAAAACAAAAAAAAAACAGTTCTTCATATTAAAATGTGTATTCAATAATTATATTATGAGAAAACATGAGGGAATGGGAAATGTGTATATATAATACGCTTTCATAGAAATATGCACTCTCAATTCTTTTGTTATTCAAGTCAAATAGTGTGCAGCGTACTACAAAACTAAAAGTTACATCTGAGACACTAGAGCAAATTTCAGAACCCAGAATTTGTTATAATCTAATTTCTTACCTTGTGGTGCATTTCTTCTTTAAATTATTGGACTGTTAGGACTACTTTAACTTGTTAGGAATAAGAAATATACTTAGAATCATAGAATCGTAGAATGGCTGAGGTTGGAGGCAACTGTAAAGATCATCCATTTCCAACCCCCAGCCATGGGCAGGGCTGCCACCCACCAGATCAGGCTGTGTAGGGCCCTATCCAACCCTGCCAGCCTTCCCCATCTCCAGGGATGGGGCACCTACAGCCTCAGCCTCTCTGGGCAGTTTGTACCAGTTCCTCACCACCCTCTCAGTAAAGAATTTCTTCCTAACATATAACCTAAATCTCTTTCAGTTAAAGCCATTCCCTCTCATCCTATCACTATCCAATACTATTTTATTACCTCCTGTACTGAGGGGGGGGAGGTATTTTTAAAAGTTTTCAGATTCTACAGAAGTTTCTGAATGCTTGCAGATGGTCTGAAAACTAGCTGAATACAGGGTGCCAATTACTCCCTGCTTGTTTGCTCAAGTGTATCAAAGGAAGCTGGAAAAAGTGTGTGCTCTAAAACTCCACATGTAAGTGTCAGTGACATTTAGCTGGAAGAAAGTTGTGTGTGACTGTCACTGCGAGAGGTGTAGTTCAGGGAAACAGCATTATTACAATAGGATTTGTGTTATGGGGGTGGGGTGGGGAAGAAAAGACATCTATATTTTTACTTTGCTTTTGTTCATTCTCTGATATTCCTGTGTTTTCTTCTTGCTGTTACAAGTTGAATAAGCACTACATGGTTTTTCACTGTTTTTGTATCTCTGAGAATTAAGGATGCTTTTTTGTTGGATATGGGGTGTGGTTGCTTTTTTTTTTTTTTTTTTTTTTGAGAATTATTGATTGTGATAAGCAGTTAATTTGAATAAAAAGATATCAGGACACCATCCTGGGCAACAAGCTCTAGGTTGCCCTGTGTGAGCAGGGGAAGGTTGGACCACATAATGTTCTGAAGACCCTTCCAACTTTAAGCGCTCTGATTTTGTAAGTAACTAAGCAGATAAATTTAACAGAAATGAAGGTAAAGACGTACGTAGCATGAGAATCCTCCCTAATCAATCTTCTGCTAAGTTTTAATGTGTGAATCAGGTGTATCAATTGGGCTTCAAGTCATAAAAATGAAGACCATTTGATGAACAATATAGGCTGTATAATGATTTCATTTCAGAACTACTCCTAACTTGTTTTCAAGGCAAATTACTTTGTTTTCTTGTGTTTAACTCTTTAGGTCCTTAAATGATATTTATTCATAATTTCCTTGTGTGAACTGCATGAATATCAGCATGGTGAGGTAGGGACTCTTTTAAAACTTGCCATTGATAGCTACATTTAAGCAACCATTGGAAAGTCTTCTGGCAATCACCGAGATAGAAGGTGTTAAACTTGATGTATGTAGGGGAGCTGTTTGATCCCAGTTTGAACTGGTGATTGAGCACCTGGTGAAGGGGTGTGGCTGGCACAGGGAGCACGGGCAAATTGTTTTCACCTGTGCTCCCCACCTAATCAGAACTGGTGGACCCAGGGTAGAGCCACCCTGGGCTCATTTAAGGGCCAGTTGCTGAAGGAAGGTTTCTCTTGGATCTGGGCTGCTTTCTGAGAAGGAGCGTTCTGTAGACAAATCTTCACAAGTTGGGTGAGTTCTGTTTTCTTTCTTTATCTGATTATTGGTTAACCTGTGAATGCTTTACTTGTTATTGCTAAGAACTTGTCAGAAACAATTTTGCTTCTCTGTAAGCAGACCAATAAATACATATATATTTTTTTTCTAAAAGTTTTCTCTGACTGCTTGCTATATTCAAGAACTCAAATCATTCTATGCTGTTAATTGTAGAGGTCTTTAAAGATGTTTATGGAGATTTGTAAACTGAAATGAAAAAAAAGTAACTTTACATTTTTTCTGCATTCTTATAATCACAATTTGTTGTATTCAAAAGTATGTATGTTATTTTTTTCTAATACATACTTTGTATTCATCCTGATTTTCAAAGTTGGATTCAAAAGTCTCTTGCTTTTAGTAGAGACTGGACAACATTCCTTACTCTTATAATTGCATAATTTTGTAATTTAAACTAATTGTTTGGAGCTGAGAGGACGTTTTTTTTTTCTTTTTTTCTTTTTTTTTTTTTTCCCCACTGGTAGTAATCACTTAGACTGCTGCCCATACATTATATTACAGTCTATTGAAAGGCAGAAGAATGGGTAGGCCCAACATAATTGAACAAAATGAGGAAATCAAACGTTTCCTTTACATGTAGGGAAGTAGACCATTTAAACTTTGTCCTGTTCAGTACTTCACAAAAGCTGGTCAATAACCAGTGACTGCTACAATTAATGGAAATATTTTTCTTGATCTTTATGAGTTTTGTGTTATATGTTGAGTTTGATACATCATGTAGGAGTGAGTCAAACTCACAAGAGAGAGGTATCTTGTGTGTTTTGCTAGTAGCAAATAGGAAATCCTTATTAGTTTGATCTTGCAAAATGAGAAAATAAGGCTTACTGAAATAAATACTTTGAACCTGTTACTAGACTTTTTCTTCCTTTCATCATGTAGACAACGTTACCAATACACACCCTCCATAGTTGTGCAGAGGTCTGGCATGTATTGCTCTGGAGTGTTTTGTTCACTGCATTCCTTATTAACGTGTTTTGACGTGATTTCTAATTTGGCATAATTTGTTTGTTGAGTACCTATCAATGGGTACCTATCAATGAATGTAAAAGAGTAGCTGTTGCAGAGGAAAGGTTAGATTCTCTTGGTGCATTTATTATGAATCATATTGACCCCTTACTTTTTGGTTTTCTCAGTGTTCAGGTAAGTAAAGCTGCTAATAGAATACTGGAAAATACTATTTTGTGTGCGTGTTCTTGCCCTAATTATAGTGGCGGAAATGAAAACTATCTTCATATCCGGTAAATTACCTGCAGAGGCTCAGGAACAGAACCGGATCATTATTGTTCTAGTTTTTTTTTTTTTTTTTTTTTAAATTTTGATGCTCGTTATTTAACTTTTAAATATTTAACTCACAAGACTGGAAGTGGAAGCTTACTACTGTTATGCAAACCAGAATAAATCTTTGTACATTGTTTGAAGCATTTTAGTATGAACGTAAGGCTTAGGTGTTGAGCTGACTTGTATGTCCATATTCTTCCAAATGATTATTCCTATTTAGATAACAGCAACAACTTATCAAAGGTATAACAGATTGAAAATAACGTGAGTTATCGCGCAAGCAGATGGTGCAGAACAGCAACTGTGGTTAATAAGGCATTTTTCCCCCAAAATACCCATGTTAGCAGATGTGTCTAGACAAGTGAGGAATAACAAACTTGTCTGGAAGGCAGTTCCATTGCAAATTTGGGCTGAAGTGAGATGTTGAGTGTGATTAGAATGCCTTTTGAGTTAAGTTCCTTGCATGTTACTGAAGCTTATTGGTGATGTTAGTGGTTTGGCTGGGTAGAATACAACCAGCAAAAATGTGCTACAGTGTGTAGTGACAGGATGAGTGGCACTGAACCCAAATTTATAGCATGAGATATTCTAAGCATGAGGAAGAACTTTTATCACAGGGAGAGTGAACACTGGCACAGGTGCCCGGAATACTTGTAACATCAGTATTTGGAGAAGTGTTTATTGTTGAGCTGGACAAGTGCTGAGCATCCTGATCTAGCTGGTACTGCTTGGAGTATTGAAACTGAATTAACTGGCTTTCAGAGTTACCCTCTCTACTGAATTGAATGAGCTTGTGATTTAAAAAAAAAAAAAAAGTATACTGAATTTCTCAGCAACGCTGACATGGAAGGCGCTAATTTTGAAAGACTGGAAATAGAGTTGGATTTTTACACATTTGTTTTGAAGTAAGGGCTGTGTGTAGGGGTTTTGAGTAAGTCATACAGTAAAATGAGCTTTAGGATTCAGAGAATTTAAAACAAAAGCAACTTCTATCTGGTGTAAAATGTCAATTCAAAATAAACTCACAATACTAGCTACAAAAAGATGAAATATTTTTGATGTGCTAAGTTTTGCTCACAAGGTTTATGTTTATTAAGGTAGCAGCTTTCCAAGCCTTTTCTACTCTATTCTGGACCATGCATCACTTGTCCTCCTCCAACTGTCATAAAAATGGAATGGAGTTATCATAAACTCCTTGTTTGTTGTGGCAGATTTTAGAAAAACTTAATTCCGTTCTCATATCTGATTGTGACTGTGTCTCAGATTGCAATGAAATAGAAACATGTATCAAATTATGGAATACAACTTGGTTCTACTTTGAGTTTTCCTTGAATGTCTGTAGGGTTTACTGTGAATTCTTACAACCACCCCTGCCAGCTTAATCATCTAAAGCCTGAAGTACATATATGAATGTGAACTTGAGTCAATAATAAGCCATTATAAATCTTTGACGATCGCTATTAAAGATGTAGCGTTCTGTCCTTTTAGTTTTCGGAAACAAATTTCCTCTTGTTTCCTTACACAAGCCAGTGAATAGTGTCAGCTTTCTCTGCAAGGAGACATGGATGTTCTAAGGGTTAGTATTTAAATGAAAGCAAGAGAGATCTGTTATATATTTTGTGTTCAGTGGGTGATTGCATAAGGGCAACTTAACGTGGTCATTTAATTGTGTGATGATAAGTCTGGATTGATATTGATTATGGATAGTAAAGGCATGATTCAGGTGAGCATGGCACCTGAAATGTTAGAGGACTGTATTGGAAATCCAGGGAATAAGTAAGAATGCAGTTAGAGGTAAGACAGAGAAGAGTTTGTGAGTTAGTATGATTTTGTTTGTTTATTTGTTTCTGAATTCATTGTGTAGGTTAAAATGTAGAGTAATTGCTTTTGAAGCTCCTTGTAAGGTTACACAATTTTCATTGCATTTGTTTTTTAAAATTTTTGCAAGATTTCTTCTGTTTCTGCTTTGCTGTATATATTCAAATTTATGTAACATACTATCAAGTCTGAACTCTAATTTTTCTGAAGTTATGAAAAATTCATTCCAGTGATTGACTGTATCAAGGCTGATTGTATTAATGGGACAAAAATAACATTTTTTCACTTATATCATTACTTGAATATTAACTTCAACAATAATTTGAATAAATATGAAACCATTTTCTCAGTATCATTGCTATCATTGTCTCTTGAAGTTGTGGTAATTTCTTTGTCACCAGCATAGAAGCTGAAGCTTTTTAAAATGTATTGTAGAGTTTGTGAAAAGCCTGTGTTCTTATCTGAGTTTACTCTCTTTCAGTAAACTATAAACAACTAAAAAGAAAACTCTGGGTATCTGTAAAGATAGGTGGTAGCAGATACAGTTGCCCTAAACCAGTTTCAGATCACAGAATCAAAGAATTGTAGGGTCTGGAAGGGACTGCCAGAGATAGTCTAACCCCTTGCAAAGCAGGCCCCCTACAGCAAGCTACACAGGCAGGCATCCAGATGGGTCTTGAATATCTCCAGAGAAGGAGAATCCACAACCTCCCTGGGCAGCCAGTTCCAGTGCTTCATCACTTATTGAGAAGAAGTTCCTTCACATATTGGTGTGGAACTTCCTATGCTCAAGTTTATGTCCATTTCCTTTTGTTCTGTCCCCATGGATAGCTGAAAAGAGGTTGGCTGTGCCTCAAATCCTACACTTAAGATATTTATAAATATTGATAAGGTCACCCCTGAGTCCTCTCAAGGCTGAACAGACCCAGTTCACTCAACATTTCCTCATAGAGAAGATGCTTCAGGCTCTTTATTATCTCTGTGGCCTTCCACTGGACTCTCTCCAGGAGATCCCTCTACTAGGGAGCCCAGAATTATATACAGTACTTCAGGTGAGGCCTGACCAGGGCAGAGTAGAGGGGGAGGATCACTTCCCTTGACCTGCTGGCCATGCTCCTTTTAATGCACCCCAGGATGCCATTGGATTTCTTGGCCACCAGGGCACACTGTTGGCTCAAGGTCAACCCGTCACCAACTAGGAGCCCCAGGTTCTTTTCTGCAGAGCTCCTCTCCAGCAGGTCATGTCCCAGCCTGTACTGAAACTTGTGGTTATTGCTTCCTGGGTGCCAGTGTCTGCACTTGCTTTTGTTAAACCTCATCTGACTTATTGCTGCCCAGATCTTTAGTCTGTCCAGATCTTGCTGAATGGCAGCAAAGCCTTCTGGTGTGTCAGCCATTTCTCCCATCTCTGTATCATTGGTGTACTTACGGAGGGTGGGCACAATCCCCTCATCAAGGTTGTTGTTGATATTGAACAAGACTGGACCCAGGACTGACTTCTGGGGAATACCACTAGTCACAGGTCTCCAACCATACTCTACCTCACTATTCACAACCCTCTGAGCAAATCCCAAGAAAGGTAGTAGTCACAATCTGGTAATAAAGAAGGAATTGCTTATGCCTTCCTGAGAGTCAGGGCTCCCCAAACTCCAAAGGAGACAGTCTCTAAATAGAGATGCTTCCCATAAATGAGGTTAGAGAGAGGTGGACCCAGGGTCTCACAGGTGAGTTGCTTCCACCTGTGCTCCCAGGCTGGATATGCCAGGTGCTCAATTACAGGTTCAGGCTATGACCAAACAGTGAACAGTCCTCTGGGAGAGTTGTTCTGGGACAGGTACCCAGAACTGGAGCATTAACTCTAAGTTCTTTAACTCTCAGTGCACTACAGGATGTTATGATGTGGAATACTTATGATTAAAAAAAAAAAAAAATGCTGTCATGGTTTTGGTGCTCTTCCAGAGAAGTCCTCGCTACTCAGAGTGTCAGCAAACTTTTCTGGTTCTTCATCTCTATTGTTTTTCTATTGGTGAATGTCTTTGTTCGGTACAGGTATGGTCAAGACTGCATAACAAGTGCTTATTTCTTAGTCTTCAGCTGGTGATAATGGGAAGAACTCTGCATGATTTATGGGGTGATACAGAGTGAATTGTGAGTACATGGACAGTATGTGTTGCACCTGAGTGTTAGATGTGCTGGAGTTCTAGGGTGGTTTGGATACCTTAGAGAAGGTAATAAGAGCATGAAAGGCATTGAAGGGAAAATAGGACATAGAGCAGAATGATAGTGAGTAGAATGTTAGTAGTGGATTATGTTGTTTATTCTACAACTTCGGTGAAGTGCCTTGATAATCCAATGAGCAGAGAGAGACCATATGGCAGAAGGGGAGCTAAGAATGCTTAGAAACACTTCTAAAATGTTAAAAAAAAAAAAAAAAAAGAAAGAGCAAGTCCATGTCTTTAATGCCTACTGGTGATGGAATTGTGCATTGGAGAAAAAGGGTAAAGGCAGTAGAAGTGGATAAATACAGTTTTTTGTATCCTATGCTTGTTGTTGACCAATTCTTTAGTCCAAAGGTGGAACATACATCAGAATATTTAAGGGTTTCTAGTAAGCTCTCAAGTAGTTTAATGACTTTGTTTTACTTGAGTTTAAGCATGCTCAGGGATTGTGTCTT
>PPHD01005626.1:0-26045 GCA_002909625.1 Bambusicola thoracicus | reverse complement strand
AAAAAAAAAAAAAAAGACTGAGCAAAAAAATAATTGCATCTTTTTCATTCTTTCATAACTGTGCATATAATCATTTAACCAAAACAAAAGTAGAAACTGCTCAAGTTTATTTCTTGATTGAGAGGAGTTTTCTGAAGAAATCAATCGCTCTTTATTTTTTTTTAATAAAGGAGACAGAAAAGTTTTGGCTCTTTGTTCCTTCTTGATTTTAGATAGCAGATCTTATTGTGTAAATGAATGACTTTTCATGAGAAGGTTCAAATGGCAAAAGTGCTCCATAAGAACTAAACTATTCCCTTCTTGTCTGTTTTTTTTTTTTTTTAATATATGCTTAATATATTTTTAATATATTTTTGCTTCTACATATTTTAAAACTTGTTTTCAAAGTTAGACTTCTTAACAGTGGATAATAACCCCCCAAAGCCACACAGAGGTTTGTTCCTTCCTCCCACAAAGCACAGTGCTCTCTACAAGGTTCGTCGTGCAAATGAGGAATTGACAGATCACTTGGAAAAAAGACAACTCCACAATAAACAGTTTTGAAATGTTACAAAAACCTGGTAGTGCTCTGTAATAAAGCCCCTTCCTGGAAAATCATGTACAAGACAACTATGTGCTCTCCTACCTCTGGTGGGGCACTGTAAAACAAAAGTATGACTTTATGACAGCTGAGAATTAGAGAAGCAGCAAGCACTTTCCATTTGCAATGCCCGGCTGGCACGCAGGGAGCGAGGGATGCCCAGCTCTGACAGCCCTGGGAAGCACAGCACTTCAACCTCTGCAGCAGTGCCTTTCCTCAAGTGCTCAACAGAATCAACTTCTGCACTGGAAAGGAGACTCACCCGGAATACTTCCTAGGTCTGCTGAGCTGGGGCTGATACAACTCGCTCCTTCAAAGAGCCACACTCTGCAAATCTTTTGTGATTTGCATGCAAAAGGAAAATGCATCAAAAATATCCACTCAATTTTAAACAATATCTATTTCTGTTTGTATCAAAAAAGGAAGCTCGTGGGCGCACAATTCTTCATTTGATTGTTTGTGTGCTATGAATTGTTTAACTATTTGGCTGCAGCAAAGTTGTAATTCCAGGCGGCGCAGATCACAAAACCATCATTCAGTACAGGACAGAACCAACTTTCATCGAGCTTCAAAAATACCTTCAGATTTCTGTGATGTGCAAGACAAGCAAATGACTTAGCATAAAGTACAGAGTGCTAACATAACACTCGGGGGTTAGTTTTTGTTTTTGCCCTGACTTTAACTATCTATGGGGCTGCACAGAAAAATACATTAAGGCATACTCTGTGCAACTACTTCACATCCCATCCCGTTTTTTTTGTGGGAATTTTTATTTTATTTTATCTTATTTTTGGCTTTGGATAGCAGGTACAACATCACTGCTATTTACAGTAACAGTCTGACTAGCATGGGAAGTGTTAAGTTTTAGTCAGCGTCCATAAAAACCTCACAGAGGCTGTGCCAGGAACTGTCCTCACGCTGGCCGGCCAAAGCATTTATCGTCTTCTCTTACTCCAGACTCATCAGAGCTACCTGTCCTCTGTAGCTGCTGTTTACTGCAAAAGCTCCCTCACAACAATCGTACAAAATAAAAGTAAAAAGCCTAAGTAACAACCAGCCTTTGTCCAAGCGTCAAATTCAATTCTGTGTCACTGTAGTTGCTCCTGCCTCTCTAAACAAACAACTTACCCACCCTACTTATAATTTATTCAGTATTTTATAGCCAGTTGTGCTGCGTGCCTTCCCTGTCAAGTTCTGACGAATCTCTGTTCGGTCTATATGGTTTTCCACTGTCTGATGCAGTTACAGATCTACTGACAAACTTTCTCTTGATTGCTCTATTAACCACTTCTTTGAGAGTACTTAAGTCTTCCTATACCAATACATTACTTGGCTTCAGAATATTAATTAAAAACACACCGAACAAACAGTTTTTCAGAAGAGCATACACTTTTCAGCTTATGAATGACAGAAGCATGAAACCATTTCCTTCCTGACAGCGTAGCACTTATGTGCAAAGAAATGAGGAGTGTTGTTGGTTAACTGTGTTTTAAATTCGGAACAATTAGGTGCAGTTAACTTTGCCATTGTTCTTTCCGATGCTGAGGATGGTGGGTTCTTACCCATGGAGCAATTATTCCTTTCATAAGCTGCTGTTGTTAATAGCATTAAAACGAGATTAAATACAACATGTTAAATATTGCAATTATTGTGGAAAATAAAATTATTTGGTGAGCATAATGGGGAGCAAATCAAGCATTTAACATGATCCAGGAAATGCTACTCCAAACAATTGCATTTGTTTTATGCAATTTTTCCCCTTTGATTGCTGACAGATGCCGTTTTGGAAACAAACATCTAAGTAGTTTTCCTTCAATCAGGAAAAAAACCACACACCAGAAAATGGCTACATGTTTTGAATTTAAGTCTTGTCAATCAGCATTCAGCACAACACTCACTGTGAATAGTACTAGGGACAAAACGATGCTTTCCAAAGACTAATAAGCCACAAAGATATGTGCTTCTAGATCAGATTTGATCTGATAAAAGAAAAAGCTTTCATGATGCATGGACATTCATGCAGACACAGCTGCAAAATAAAAATGCCTACAATCTACGAGTGATACTTCAAGTTGGAAATGTTAGGTATATGTGTTTTTGGGCTACGGGGGAAGAGATTTGTTTTCCGACAGCTTTAGGCCTGAAGCAACAAATTCACATACTTGCCAGTTGCTTTCTGGCTTCCTCCTGGAAAAGTGGCCAACTATCCACAAATAAACGTGCTTATTTGCTGAGCAGACCTACCCAAAGTGGCACAAACAGCACAAGCGTGCCTCCCCACATCTGCCCTCGGCAGCACATTTGGGTGAGATCATTGTTGCTATCAAGTGCATGGAACACGGGAACGAATGCTAAAAAAGGCTAATAACATATATATATTAATTCAGATGACTCTATCAAGCTGGCATTTTACAGTCTACTGGAAACTGAATGCATGAGAGCATTAGAAATGTTGGCATAGCAGGCGCTTTCTCCAAATGTTAGCTTCTACCGTTCATGTTGGTAAAAGAAACCCGGCAGAACAGTGCACGGCTCCCAGTACCAGACACAGCTTTAGGATGTCAGTACTCTTTACTAGAGTATCTATTAACCGCATTGTACCTACTGCTCCTTAACACTTTTTTTTTTAATTCCCTTTACCCTCCTTATTTCTGCAGTGGGAATTGCTTAGGACTTTTTTGAAAGACTCAAAATGTATGATTTTAGATCTGTTCCTAATTTGGGAGGCGTTTTCCTTGGGAAGCCTGTACTTAGATGAGTTACGAAGAGGATTTCCTTATCTCGAACAGTGACAATTATTTCAAGTGCCATGTGAGAGCAGGCAGTCGATTTTTGGACAGCCTCTGAACTAATGCAAAGTTGCTGACAATGAATGTGTGTTCTAGCTTTTGGAAATCCTATAATCCTGGCTTCGATCAAGAGGATCTGCTGTTGCTAAAGGCGTAAACAAGAGGAGAAGCAGCATGTGACCACTGCACCTTCAAGGATTCTTGAGCCAATAGTAAAGCTTCTGCTGGGCACTTGAGGTGACAAACACATTTTGGATTATCTTACCGAACCTAGGGAAAGAAGTTCTTTCCCCTCCCCAGGAAAGTTGTCTTTGGTCTTTGCATTTCCCCTGTAGCTCTGTTGCATGTAATTCCCTGCATTTTCCCCTCGCTACTCTGATTTGCTTCCTGCCGTCTGCATTCCTCATTTTGCCTCATCTGTAACAAGCACCAAGATCCTGCTTCTGGCAGTATGGACACACAGACATCAAAGATGATGCTGTGACTTCATGTTTGAAGGAAACAGGAGGAGGAGCAGCTGAAAGGAGTGAAGAAGGAATGACACACACAAACATGTTAAATAAAAAAAATTCTTCTCTATCAACCTGAAATGTAAAGGAACACAAAACAGTTATATTTTGAAGTTTAAATATAACCAACTATTTCCTAATCTGTGGCCTTAACTCAATGGCACAGCTCAGCATGCTCTCCAGCTGAGAGGCACCAGCCCTAGCAGCTTGTTTTTTGCTGGCTCCAGGCTGTGGGACAGCCAGCCTGACCTCCTTGGGAGGAAAGGCTCAATGCTCATATCTGGAAGAAGCCTTCAGAGGGAAAGAAGGGCTTCTGCCCCATAAATAAATAATTTAAGTCAATGCAAATTCATAGAAAGCAAAAGTATAAATCTAGACCACAACATTTGCTTTGATGCAGCTGGATTAAAGCTTAGGTGGGAATGCGGGATGTTTCCTTTACAACTTGAACTATTTATTTTAGCTCTGACATAACAGGGCATTTAGAAGATACTGGTTTCCTACCATCTCCAGAGCCACAGCAAAACTCTAATAGGAAGATTCATAACTTGTAGGATAGGAGCTCAAGAAAACTAAAAGGTTAATATATTCTAACTAGATGTTGGGTATAGAATGTCAGATCTGTCAAATTTCATTACAGTTTGCTGCTCAATGAAAAAGATTTGATTTCTTTTGCCACTGTCCTACTATGTTCAAGTCACACAGTGCCAGCAGCAACCAGCCAACGACCACAGGCTGGCACTGAGCGGGCCCGAGTGGGAAGCCAGCCGCAAGGACCATCTGTTTCCGATTTCTAGCGAAGCCAAGATGTGCAGTGAAGTGCATTCCATTCACTCAGCCAGCCTTCTCCCTGCTCAAGTTATTAGTGTTACAAGTGAAATTATCTTTTCCAAACAGCGGGGGAGCTATAATCCTTATGGAACAAGACTTCAAAAGAAGGAAAAAAAGGGGGAAAAAAATAGGACAGAGAAATGCCCCTTCAACACCCTCCCTCCCTGATTCAAAGACATTTTGTTAAAATTGTTGATGACAGTTTGTAAATTCAATTGCCATATTCATGAGTTTTATCATTTTAAAAGATATCTTATTAAAAACTATATTCTTTAATGCAAGAATGTGTGTATGCATTCATGGAATCTAACGCAATAACTCATTCAAATGTATTTAGAGTGCTCATTTATGAATAAAGTTAAAAATGACAAGATGAATGCTCATTTAAGTCTCTCTAACATTAAGTGCCTTGAAAAACATTTTAAGTATAATCTGAAGTGAGAATGCATAAACAACACTAATTACATGCTACTTACATTGTTTCAATATGTAATGCATATGTTTAACCTCTCAGTGAGAGGATTGCTCTTGGCACAGCAATTGCAGGGATTTAAGGGTATGCTAAACTGATAACTGTAGAATGAGCTCTGACATAGGATATTGGTCTCCTACTGTTACCTAAACGTCAGGTGAAACCAAAGGATTTATTGAAGGGAAAGGGAGGAAAAAAAAAGAAAAAAGACAACACAATGAAGTGAAACTGAGAAGGATTTTTTTTTTTTTTTCAAAGGGGGAAACATTTATCCTTTGACACCATTCCATTCCAGTGACTTTATTTCTAATATACCATGAGATTAATGATGTGGCTACTGTCACTGTGTCTGACGAACACTGGCAGAGCTTTGGAACAGTTGCTCTCTCTACTATTATTGGACATGTTTGTAAATTGGCATATATAAGACAAACTTGTTCCACGTGCCAGCCAATTGGAAAAACATTATTCAGAAGGACAGAATTTGTGTTTTTCTATTGCATTCTATATATAATATACATTTGGCTTAAAATTCACTGATTTGAAAACTTTTCAATTATCAGTTGTTTGACAGTGTTTTCATGTCATGTAATAATCTCAATACAACTCCTGTGAACATTTATTCCCTTAATTATCTCAATTGATTTATCACCATGAAACAAATTCCTTACATACCAGAGAGAAGCCAACACTTAAGCCTTTGCTTGGGAAGGGTACGGCTGCTGAATGCAGTCATAATCATCAATAGTACTGTCCCTAAATGATTTATTCTTTCATCATGGCATCATAAAAGAAAATAGAGAGTATCTTGTTTCATTAATTTTCTTAGTTCATTGCAATCTGCATTTACAGGTCCAAAACCATTGCCGTAAGTGGCTACTACCACACATTAAGAGTAACTATTGAGTCACTAAGTACTCAATCAGCCCCACTTTGAGTTTTATCTTTATTCAGTGTTCTCAGTGATACAAGTGGACATTGGTTGTTGTTGCAGGTGCTATAGCTAAACCAATATTAACAAAAACCGTAACCTCAATCTTACGTTTGGGTATTTAGAAATATGCAAATATAGGCAATGTATGCAACTTTAAGTTTTACCAGAGCTAAAATGTACTTCAGGTTCACTGATTCTGTGAGAAACACCCCTTCAGTCTCTCCACACAAGCTTGCTTCTGCGTGAGTAATGAAGGAAGAGGAATAGGGATGCAGAAAGGTCCAAATACCACGAATAAGAACTGTGGGATTGCCATAGGCAATTTCCGTATTTGAGGTTTGCAGGGTATAGCAGGAGAGACAAGCTAGCAGGTTAGAAAAAGAATAAATCACAAAGCTCAGTACATTTCTGTAACTAGCCTGGTCAGACATGGGAGGCTGAGTACCAATAGTCCCCAGGCAGATGACAAGAGCAGCGTAGTCAGAGGCAGATTTTGTATTACTCCTCATTTTGAGCTTGTAAGTAGGCTTCTAGGTAATACCACAGACTAAGAACTACCTTAGGATTCAGAAACAGTGATACCGTATGACACAGGGAGCACTTTTCTCTCTGAAATCATGCTTTGACTTTTATTTATTCTCCCAGTGTCTGACTAGGGTTTGTTACAAGTGGCTCACAGTAGAAAGGGAGATTTTACTATTAATCAAGAATGATAGACATGATAGACAAGAGCCCAAAGTCTGCCTGGAAACGGCTTTCTCTCAAAGGACCTGCTGAATCCACCAGGGCTGATGGATTCTCAGGCAGCAGGGCTACATCAGCATCTTTTGCCATCTATAACTGCAAGAAAGATTGTGACCACTCCTTTGTAATGAGAGACTTCTGTAATGTTCACTGCTTAGGGCTATTCCTGAGGAAGAAGGAATCCAAGACAGATGTGACAGTGACCATCATATTAATCTCAAAGACCAAATCCC
Organism: Bambusicola thoracicus; assembly: GCA_002909625.1. Taxonomy (NCBI): domain Eukaryota; kingdom Metazoa; phylum Chordata; class Aves; order Galliformes; family Phasianidae; genus Bambusicola; species Bambusicola thoracicus. The sequence goes on along the minus strand of PPHD01005626.1, from coordinate 18,953 downwards.
TCAAAGCAAAGCATATATAAACAATTGAAACAATAAATGTACTGAATCATATCATTCACCAGTGCCCTCAGCACTAACTGCAGTTCCACACATTACTGTGTAATTTTGGTTCATGAGTAAGTCCTCTTCTGTTTAGAGAACAAGATTAAAATGCTATTACTAGTAAAACCACTTCTGGTTGATGGCTCATACGTCTACTTAAATACCTGTCTGTTCCTTCATTTCACCTATCATGTGCCAGACTTGTTCTCTTGAGGATTCTGGGAAGGACTGAGCTGCATGTAAGCAAGTTTTACAAGTGAGTCTAGTACAATGCATTGAAGTGCCTTTAGATTACTGAACTTACAGGAATATAGCACTTTGGTGATACTAAGATATATGCACGCTCTTGGGTAATCCATGCCACTGGAAGCCATGCCCTCAAAGGCAGATCTCTGAACGAAGATTACTCAAAGGACATCACTACAGACATCCTTTTTTCCATGAATTGGTCATGTAATGGAATTTTGGAGATGAAGTCTGCAATGCTTACCTGTTTGGAAAAGTGCTTTCACAAGTCCCATCTGATTAAGAAAAGCTCATAAACTAGGGAAAGTTAAGAAGTTCCAACTGACCAAATTTGTATATTTTTTAAGTTTAAAGCTAAAAACCTATCACTTCAGACTTCACAAAATCAAATCTTTCTTACATAAAGCGTGATGCATCATTAGCAAAGATGAGGTTACGTGGAAATTCAAATTTTTATATTTTTATTAAGTGGACATTTCTGTTAAATTAAAACAACATAGCCATTACAGGCTCTACTCTTTATTGTTTCAGTTTTGAAGACCTGACTTCCTTCTTGTGCCTAAGGGACTTTGTCTTGCACAGGATAACTCTGGCATGCAGATACAAAAGTACTGCTCAGCACTCCAGGATACAGATCAAAATACACCAGTGCAGGGAGATCACTGAGCCTACTTCAAGGCAATGCAGCTTCCTTTTGATGCAGTGTCCCACAACCAAGGAGAAGATGTTCTCTCTATGAAGTCTTCTTTAGAGGTGTGACAGGGTCAGGGACATCCCTGGAAGATGCTAACAAATAGCTTACACCCTATGGCCTGCCTTATCTTGTCAGTGCTCCCCTCCTTGGCATGCCCTTTGTATGGCAGCAGTTTCTATGAATCCAGAAGCAAATCTGGGTGGTGTGCCTTTATCAAACAGGGAATGACAGTAAACTTGACTCTGCTCTGGATCAGACATGCTCAGTTCCAAAAGGCTCAGAGATGGTTTCAAACCAGGCTTTAAAGCCAACCCAGCAGGAATGTATGTCTGCATTACCAGCAAGCTGCTCTGATACTGAGAGCAAAAACACAAGCTGAGTCACAGTAGACAACAATGCTGCTGACAAAATGTTTTAAACTGCAAGCTAAAATAACAATGGGATTATTTATGGACTGCAACTCTTATTTTAATGTCAATAAATGTACTGGATAAATTCCCCTTCATTAGCTGGAAACCTCAGAAGGAAACAGAAATATTCTGGTAAACCACAAGCTTGTTCTTAGCAAATACATGGCTGCATTTCCACTTCAGAGGCATATCCAGACTATTTCTTCACTGGGACAATAAATCTCTGGAAGTGAAAAAACACAGTCTATAAATGCAAGACCTACAAAGTAAGGGTGTGACACATGTGGTCTTCAAGGCTCCAGAGGATGACGTTGGAGAGCACTGAGAGCAGTTTTTTTAATTTTTCAGATAAATGGAAAAACATGTCTTCTGAGTTCTCTCATTCAGCTCTTAAACCAAATTGCTAGAACTAGTTCCCTTCATTATAGGGGGTGTCTGCTTTCTTATCAGCTGGGCTACAGGCATCTTAGAGAGAGCAAACTGGTTTGATGGTTGTATGGGAAAACAAGAAAAGACTGGGGTAGTCAACTGAGGCTCTCCTATTATGAAACCTTGATTTTCCAAGGCAGAAGAACGAGGCACAACTTGCCAACAATAGTGATGGCTCCCACCCTTTCTTGAAGGAACAGCTTCATCTCAAGCTGGAAGGTCTGGAAATCACAGTCAGTTATTGTTTTTTTTTTTTTTCCTTCTATTTCTCAGCACTATTTTTTCACTGCTTTTCTTCTTTCTAAATCTGTAGTTCTATATCTTATCCCACAACTGATGGCTTACAAGTCATTTTCAGAATTGAAAATATGGTGCTCTCTTGTCAATGTACCATTTTGTTTATTTATAGTGTGACACTAATGACACTTGAATTTTCCTTAGAGTTTTTTCCTATTCTGAAGACGAGCCACACAAACAACTGTGTCTGTGTCTAAGTACATTCTTGACTCCATTCAATTTATTTCAGACTCTGATTCCTTAGGAAAGGGGACCAATGACTAATAAATCAGGTATTTCTTCCTTCAGTCTAAGTCACCTACTGGGATCAATAAGAAGCAGAAGAAAGAAGCTTACTTGTTTGCATTAGGTAATACAGACAGATACCTATGTGTAATAGGTAATATTTCAAGCCCTATCTTTGGCAAACTGCTGGCCAAGACCTGTTTTGTCACTCTGTTTTGCCAATTACCCAACTACAGACGGACTAGATAGTCTTGCTTCTGAGCCCTTACCTGAACCAGGGCTTTTGTCATCGTAAGATGAGGACTCTTTGCAAATAACTGATGCAATGCTGTTTAGATGAAAAGTTACAAATTACACATACTTTTCAGTAATGGGGCAAAATCCTGATTCTTGAAAGGGAAGCAGTAAGAACTGTAAGCGCAGGAAGCAAAGGGAAAACTGGTATCACAGGGTGGGAAACAGCCTCTACAGCTTTCAGTCTTCATGAACTATTTTTTAAGGTTCACCAAACTCATGCAGATTCAGGGGTTTCAGTGTTACAAGTCAAAAAAGTGTGTTTTTATAACTAAGGAGAAGCTCTCTACAGTACAGCAGTAAGACCATTCCTGCTAAGAGTACCCTGTCACAAACAGGTTACTAATACATGGCACACATTATATATATTTGCTTTCACACATAAACATACAGACAGACATTCATAGCCCATAATTCAGAAGTTTATGTAAACCTCATACTGAGCCAGGCTCCCAGACATGCAGTACTTGAACAGGTTCCAAATGAGGTAGGGTGAATTGTTTTGCCCCTCATTCTGTCTTCGGAGAACTGTGTAACATCACATTTATGCATATACACTCTGTCAGGAATTGATATTATTTTGCCTAGAGCACTTCATTTTAGCTTAAACAATAAAAACAAACCAAAACCAAAAAACACACAAATCAGGATCCTTTTTGTAATTGCTTCACCTGAGAATGTAGAGATCATCTTCCTAAAGGGCAATTGCATTAGCTAGATCTTGTTTGAGTTTGTGCCGAAGGACCAGGGCTCCAGTAGATTAACCCAGACAATACTTATCAAAAAATGTCACACCACAAAAACGAGCCAAGTCTGTGTTACTGGGAAAGCCGCCTGGACCAATGTAAAATTAGAGAAAATTGGAAAGTATTACATATCAAACAATGTAAAACACTTGCATAGTCTATGAACATATGCTGCTATAACTGCCTTTATATTGAATTAAACCAAATAAAAAAATTAAGAAAACTAAACCCAGTCATTATCCTTCCATTCCACACCATCTCTGACTGCAATACATGGACAGCCCTGTGAGACGTTAGCAGGACCAGAGGGCTCTCACACTCTGCCAGCACCACCACGAGAGCAGCTGTGGGTTGCCAATCTCCCTGAGGATGTGTGGGAAAGATGGGACACTTTTCAAGTCCCATCCTCTCACCTCCATACATCCCTGTCATAGCATTTCTGCACTGAATTATTTCTCAGCCCTGCAGATGCTGGACTGCTCCCATAGCATCACTCAGCAGCAGCATAAACTTAACCCGTAGATATTTCCACCTCTCCACATATCTGAGCTGTTGCTCACACCTTCCTTGCCCAGGGACTGTACTCTCTCTAGTCATGATGTGCTTCAGGTTCTCCCACTCCCTTCACATGCCCACTCTTGCCCTCTGGTCAGCCCATGTCCTGTGACTTCCTAGTCCCCACACCAGGAGCTCCTCCTTGAGTTACTTCCAGGCCCACATCCCACAGTACGAGCAGTAGTTGCTGAATGCATCTCAGGGAAGGCAAAAGTGAGAATATATCAACAGAGACCTTGAGAACACATCATTCATTCCAGGCTTTGGTTCTATCCCACGTGCATCAAAAAAGTTGCTTACTCTCTGCCATAGAAGTGTGTTTGAAAGCAATTCGCAAGCCAGAAAATACTCAGTTCATCCGAGTTAATTGAGTCAATATAATAGAAAAATATACAAATATACAGACATGTTTTCACCAACCCCTGTACTTCTGCCTTCTAGCAACTCAGATGATTTGAGGTAGGCATCTTAATAACTCTGTTGATACTGCAGATGACACAGTGTGGATAGGGTTCCTGGAGAATTTCATGCTATAAAGTGATATGTATGCTAAGAAATACCTGCAGAATGGACACTAGTTGAACCTGTCCCATTCTAAGATTTAGTAACAAATCAACTATTTGGTGTATGATAGGCAATTCATTTTGCTATGCATTTACTCTATTTAAAACTTGAAGCACTTAAGGATATTTGGAGTATGCAAGACACTATTATAAAATCAATTTCCATTCTGGTTTATAACCCAGCCACTTAAAGTCTTAATTTGCTACAACTCATGCTCCTATATTCTGATTCATTAAAAACGGGATCAGCTTCCTTCTGAACTCTGATCATATGCTTCTTACACCTGAACTACCAGCTTTGCCATCTCCACTTGCATCTTGCCTATATTTCTGAATTTAGAGCATCAGACCAGATTATTTGCACTTGCTTGAGAACCTGCTGCCTCTTTTTCTGAGGCTAGAAGGACAGAGACTTGGGTTTCACTGGGTGATATCCCATTACACTTTACAAATAAACAAACAGAGGAACTGGCAGGAAGTCATGCCCCTTCGGTGAGCAGGGCTCAGCCCCAGCTGAGGGCAAACAAGGCAGCATCATTTTCACTCCAGTACAAAGTGTCTATTCTTGCCTACTTGACCAAAGGAAGCAAAAGCAGAGGGACAAGTAGCAAAGCACGTCTTCAGGGCTGCATTTCACAGGAAGTAATGCAGCTCCTTTGCAGATAAGTTTCTCTGAAGAACAAAGACTGATTTTGTTCAGTACTTCAAGAATGATATATTGAACCTGGACCTTGCTTTTCGATCCTTGGAAACAAGGCTTAGAGAGTGAAACGTAATTTCTTCCTCGCGCTTCTTTGAATTGGCTGCATGATTTTTAAATTCATCCTGTACTTCCCATATGAAAAAAGTTGAAAAGATGTACATTAATCTCCAGCTGAGATTCTATGCTTTACTTACTGATTTTGCAGACAGAACATAAGAGCACCTGAGATAGAAGTCAAAGCAACAGTGGCTAAATCAGTTATACAAAACCTAGCTTCCAACACTGAGCTGCCTTAAACCTAAAGAGACAAACTAGTTTTGAGTATGAACAAGATAAATGTGGTAGTAATAGAGCAGCAGGAAGTGTTGTCATCAATTGTTTAAGTATTTTGAGCTTACATCTTTTCAGTACATCATAAGTTCCAAGGCATGCTACTCAATACAATTGGCTTTCCAGCAGCTCAGCATTTAACATGAGATTGAAGTGTGTTTTTGAACGATACAAGCAGCACTGGATATACCAGGAGCCAAAACCATGATCATGTTAAAAGCAAACAGCAGAACAAAGATTACCTCTCACCCTGTTTTTTTTTTTTGTTGTTGTTTGTTTGTTTTTTTCCTAGCTTGAGCAGCATATTCCAGTAAATACAGAAGAGGCACTGTCAAGTATTTCTTTATGGCTTAATTCTCTTTTTAAATCTCCATCACTTGCAATGGCCTTGCTTTAAAGGCTCTTTAAATGCTGCAGAACAAAATTTCTCTGTCGATTTTGCTCAAAACTTCACCCTCTCTTCAAGATAAGAGTAAGAGATAAAGGTTAAAGATAAGCAATTTTGTATTAAAATTTAAAAGGACTGATAAGCCCAAAGGAAGGTCATCTCTCCTACTCCTAATTTTTGCTCATTTCCACTATGTACAGCTCTGTAAAACATAGTAGAGCATTTTATTGCAAACAGTAGCTTACAGTAAGTGCAGCTTGGAGATCTTTGTTCCGTGGTAAAGACACCAATTGCGAGATGTGCACCAGCTCAAGGCTGCAGCCACATTGTGTTGCTTATTTGAGAAATTCTACTCAGCAGCTGCCTGACCCAGAGCTGGACCAGGACTGGAAGGGAAGTGCTGTTTGTGCTGGCTCAGGCCTGGTGCTCACCTGGGCCAGGGTCAGGAGAGCCTGTGTTTACCCTGGCTGGGCAGAGAGCTGTCTCCATGAAGGAGAAAATACCCAGAGCGCCTGCATTTGTAGACTGGCAGTGACTAATTTATTTCCTAATTCCAGTGGAGATACATCCCTTCATGTTTATTAATGGAAGTTTTCCTTCAGTTTCAGGACTGATAAGACAACTTTCTTTTTGATAACTTAAAATTTTATTTCTGCGAGCTGCTATTTAAACATTTTACCTTTTGCATATTGCATACAGGAGCTCTCCTTATGCTTCAGCCAGCACACTGCTTAAACATCACGTTCAGAATGTTATGCATTTCTGTACATAACCTGTAAGTTGCTTTAGCTGTAGGACTAAATTTGATTTAATATTTCTTCCCTTATATATTTTGACTCTGTAAAAGAAAGAGTAACATGAGAAAAAGAGATCTCACTTCTCTAGTTCCCTTTCCAGCCTTGCAGTCAATACAAACGATCAAGAGTTAATTGGATAGCATTGCAGCTAGCGATTACTCTAATAATACACAGCTACACTGTTTGTTACAATAAGCATTTGGGTCAGCAGATGCCACAGTGGCAGCAAAAAAAAGCTTTGCGTGCTTCTATCCGAGCCTTCCCTGTAAACTTCACCAAACTTCCCTTTCATCCTCTTCTGCAGGGCTCTTTAGGGAAATTCAACTCTCATGATTTCTCCAACCCAACCTCTGAGACACTTAAAATGAATCACAATAGGATCACAGATGGTCATTTACAGCATAGCTAACAACACCATTACAACAGACAAACCTGAACTGGCAATTGAAATTATTCTTCTGACAAAGAAGTAGACGACTGTCATTCACATAAAAATAGCAAAAGCAGCATGAAACTTCTGAACAGGAGAAAAGCCCTGTGAGCAGCACTGACTGGTGCTCAGAAATCCTGAGGCAGGTATCTATCATCTAGAGGAAATTATTTTGCAAATCAGTACATGCCAGCCTGCAGGTCGTGACTCAAAGTAATTTAGTTACTATGTTCTTTGACATCTGCTTCTTTCTGTAATGAATCTGCCACCCAGATCTGACATTTAGGCACCTATGTGTACAAGCAATGAAAATCAGACAACAGACAATTAACAAACACCCAAAGGTTAGCCTGTTATTTAACAAATGTAGATGGCAGAACTAGACAAGATGACCTTAGAAAAAAAGGTTGAACACTTCCTCGCTTAGAAGAGGTGACGCACTCGGTGGAGAAAAGCTTTCCATCAGGTATACAGTCCAGCAACCAAAGCGTATTTCCTGGCAGAGACCATACAAGATGTGACCTGTCTGTGGGAAGTTAGAGAAGAACAAGATTTGGATCTTAAAGGGGCTAGCACTTCTGCTACAGCATCAGCCATCTATGGCCGTGGTGGGTGCCACAGTGCCAGCTGATGCTGCTGAGGGCAGAGGGTGAGTCCAATTGTAATAACAGTGCTTTCAGTCTCCTGCTAGTTGTTCACCTTTCTTCCCTACCCAGAACACAAAAGGGGACAAAGAGGGAAATAGCAATTGGCCCTCAACTGCCTTTGCAGGGAACTCGGAGATAAAAAGGAAAACCTGATTTCAAACACGCTTTTTGTTTTCCTCTGCTCAATGCAGTGCACTAAACCAAGCCACCTCATCCTCCTCCCTCCTTTCCTTGCCCAAGAAACCCCTCATAGCTGTGCCACTACAGACATCAAACAGGCCTGAAGCAGCCCACAGCTGAGAGCTCAAGGGAAGGAGTCCCATCAGCTGCAGGAGATGCAGCTGTTGTCAGAGGACACGTGCTGCTGGACAGGGAGCTGCTGGGAGATGCCCTGAAGGCAGCTGCGCCTGGATCCTTGCTGCTCCCCAGATAGCCTCCAGAACTGCCCCAAAGTTCACTGTGCCCTGGCCAGTTCATAACATATGCGTAGCAGAAAAGTAATTTACTGTATCCAGCAATAAACAAGTATTAAGTGCACTTTTGGTGCTGTAAAACATTTTAAGACTTATAAACCTTTCACTGCAGGACATAATTAAACCTGTTTTGCTATCTGCAGCAGGCCTGGCCTCCAAGCACATAATTAAGCAGTCACAAACAGCAAAATTGGATTGTTCAGTTCCCACCACGCAAATACTGTTAAAAGCCTTCTCACTTGTCAGTTATTGCATTGTAATTGCCAGACTATGGGCAACAATTACGGGAGTTCAAAGCTTGAAGACCACATCCATGCCTTCCCATGATTCCCTGGCACCAAGTGTTTCACTTGGTGTGTTCTCTGTTGTTTCAGGTACTGCGTGCACTCAGGTAATACAGCAGTTACTACCCCAAATCAAAGATTTAAAGCTAATTAAGTATGAATAATCTCTCTCTCTCTCATTATAAAGTAGAAGATTATGCTTTTCTGCATCTGATCGTACCATCCCTAACCACTAGAAGGATTCATAAGCACCAGCATATGCTGAATGACTTTCTGCATTTTGTAACTCAAATAGTACAGACATGGATATGTGTCCCAGGGACCAGAAACACCATCTGCTCCAGGGAGCAATTGCTGGGTCTTTTGCTCCATCTCGTGTACTCCTCCCATTTGTCAAGCTACTCAGTGCACTTAACGTCCAACCTATGCACACATAAGCAAGGGGTGTGTCATTGTATATACCTTGTATTTATGAGAATTTCTCTTGGGTGACTGTGTGGTGTGTTAAATACTTAAATAAATGGAGGAGGTTGTGTGCAAGTCATTTAAGTCAATTCTCCTCAAGACTTCTGGCTGTAGCTTTTTGGCACCACCAATCTACCCAAGAATATTTCCAGCGTAATTGTTACTGGGATGAAAGTAGAACTACAAAAATATCCAAGGAAAGAAAGAAACTGGAAGAGGTATGCATTATTTCACAGGTTCTTCTATTGTCTAACAGTGATTTAACTCATAAGGTCCAGCAGGAAAGTTCAAAGCATATAGAAAGGTTACTACCTGCCATTAAACGTACCACATAAACTGCAGCTTTTAAGTCCCCATTCTGAACACAGGTCCACACAAAATATAAAATGTCTTGGAGGGTCACCAGAAAGAAGACAACAAAGATACAATACTCCTGTGTGTTTTTGTGGGTGTGATGGGGGGAACCACTGCATTCTCTTCTAAGAGCACAGAGACTGATCATAGCCTGGATTTGTACCTACTTTTCCAGCAGGAATCCCAGTCTGCCAAAGAACAGAGGTGTGGACTGACTTCTGGGTAGAGGAAACACCTCAGTTTTGACTCTCCACTGCCACGTCTTCACCAGCTTAAAGAAAGAGGAGAACTACAGGCAACAAATGACACTGCTGGAAGGAGCAAGCGATAGAATCCATGCCACAGGATACTCCAGATGCTACAAATTCAGGTTTTTTGGTTTTTGTTTGTTTGTTTGTTTTTTGGCTCATTGGTGACAGCTTTTGCTAGAAATACTTGCTCCTATTTGCTAGAACTTACCTTTCAGATTCGGAGTCCCCTCATTCCAATTTTTTGTCTCCCTGCACACAGTCCCACCACATCAGAACACCCACAGGTAGCATGCATGCTTGTTAACAAAAAAGCTTTGTTATTAAAATGCTTAAGTACCAATTCTGCTTCCATCTCTATGGATACAAGGCTGCAATTTCAAAAGCAGACCAGATTAGGCTGAAGTTATACCTGTATAACAAAAGGGTTGACACGTGTGAGGTGGTTTGGATTTATACTGGTGTAAGTTTGCGAGTGCAGCCCATTCCATGGGCTGATAGAGGTAGGTGAGAGGAATAATGTCATGAGCTTCCCTCAGGGCTCTACCAAGGGAGTGGGCAGGAGTGAGTTGTTCTCCCAGGTCTGCTGTAACCTTAGCACCCCCCTTCATGCTATCAGTTAGGGTGCAAGCGCCACCAAAAACCAAAGGTCTGAAAAGGACAACAGGGAGTCAAGTGTCATAAAGCCTTGTACCTTCAAACTGTATCAAGAGTTCCTCACATGCACTTGAGAGGCACTCAAACTAAACAGCTCATGAGAAATGGGGCAGAATTTCATACAGGTAGAGTAATTTCCACAGTGGTACCAGTCTGAAGTAGCAATTACCAAATCACTAAAAAGAAACCCCAAACCAATCAAATGAACAAAAACCAACCCCAAAACAAACACCAAAACTCCTGCTGAGAATCTTTCTCGGTGCACTTGGCCAGTTTAACCAAAGAACACAATGCATCCAAGCTTTCAAACTATTTTATCTGGAAACCAAATAACAGAACACATTATTTCAAACACTGAATGACATCCCAATAGTGACTACAGCAGGGCTGGGTGTGGGAGAAATACTGCTGCTCTTCAAGTACTGGAGATTGTGGAGAAGAAAAAAAGAAGACGTTTCATCCAGAATTTTCTTTCCCCTATTTTTCTCCAACTAATGTTGGCATTTATTTTGTAATAAAATAAAAATTGTCTCCTGACCCTTGGAAGATGCTTTATTTTTAATAAAGACTCTTTTCAGAAATGCTTTGATTAAATGAAGGAAAAGGAAAGATGAATAGAAAGCTAAAGATCCCCTAATAAGGAAAGTTAATAAGGAAAATGGTTCTAATCTTTCTTTTTTGATAAAAGCTCCATTGTTTTATTTTGGAGGCAAAAGGGAAATGCACATTCAGTGATGCATTCCCACAACTAAATCACCTGTAAGACTGCATTTTGTATTTGAAAGCTCTTTTACAATGCCTTTCCCAGAGTGGATGTCTTTGCTCCTTTGATGTGGTTAAGCAATTTTGCACAATCGTTTAATAGATTAGAGTTGGTCTGCTTTTAACATTTTTATACTGGACCTGGGTGATAGATTGAGCTCAGTAACGCGAATTCTTGTCGAAGAAGCATACTTGAAGGCACTTAGCAGGAAGCACTTTAATGGCCTGAAGAATCAAAATCACAACACAAAACCCTACTACTTCAGAACAAATACGCTCCACTTTTGGTGACCATGTTCCATTTTTTTCCTGCCAGCTATGAGCTGGAATATCAAATTGTATCATTCTCTCCTATTCCCTTAACAGCTTCTGAAAGTAAGAAAACAAACAACCCCCACTACACTTAAAACCTCATTGCAGCATCCCATTAAGGGGATGAAAGCTTCAAGTAAAAATGAAATGATTTTACTCGTGTCACTGCTGAACCATGGTGGCAGTAGCAGGACAAATGAATGCTAAGAATTCAGTTGATCTTACACTTAAAATTTAAGTAGTATTTAATGAAGGTATCATCATCAAAAGGAACATTCAGTGGATATTTGCTGTGGCATACGATAAACTCATGAAATCCATCTGAGGAAAGATACCCCCTAATCAAGCAGGAATGTCATTTAATACTTACAAACTTAGAAGAGAATATCGGTATTTCATAAGAAAAGTGCTCTAAGATTAAATATGACATCCTGCTATTAACTTGTATTCTAATATGTGGTTCAAGGTGCAAAACAGAGAGTTCCCCTTTAATTTCAGAAGCTTTGGCTGCATGTGATTTATTAACAGCTTTGCTAATGAAGTATCAATTGGCTACAGAACCTGACAATCTCATTTCCTGGCATTTTAAATCTTTTTCAAGTAAATGGAACTACCCACACTTGAATTTTTCTTCAAAATGAGGAAAAAATGGCAGCAGCTGGCACCAATTCAGCCAGCAGAGCTTCAAATACCTTTCCACACATAATGAAACCAAGATGCATAAAGAAAATAATAATAAAATGCACAACACATTGAAAAGAGGGAAGGTATTAATGGGTTTCAGCACCTACCTCTACTAATGATAATTAAGGAAAGAACTCCACCCCCCTTTGCCTCTGTCCCTTTCCTTCAAGTTTGTTTGCTTCATTTCACTCAGAATGAAATAAAAAAAAATCTTCAAGTTACTTGGGTCAATACTGTAAATGATACAAGAATTTTTTCCTAAGCTTAGTTAGAATTCTAGCCAAATTAGCAAACATCATCAGAGCTTCAGAGTGGTGTGTTTGAAACAAAAACATCCCAAAAATCTCAGAAAAAACTCAATTTTGCCTTGCATTAAGGACTTCCATGAAGAATGTTAAACAGTCCTGTATAACAGGATTAAAATAAATTTAGCTTCCAGGGCCTGAAATTTCTTCCTCTAAGTTTAATGACAGTTTTATTAACATAAGCGGATGCAGGATTAGACTGTAAATATTTAAATATCAACCCTTGCTGGAATTAGTATAGAAATGGGAATATTTCTAATAGATGGTTTAGAAAATGGAATACCATGTCATTAATTAATTTACTTTTGACATAATCTGCCCACGATACTTTTTAATAGAACTCTGATCTCAACAACAGAATTAGTTTGACAAAACTGTGCTTAGGGGCTACTCCATGATGTGTTCAGAGTCAGAGATTTTTGGTATGTATCTGGAATTGACAGTGACTCAATACGAACATGAAAGAATATCTGCGCATTTATGCAATAACCTCACTTCTGTTGGCACAGAAATATGTTGTCTTTTAACCTGACTTTGGGAGCTGGTCCTAGAATTAGTCTCAGCATTTTGGATAGCAAGTTGGAATCAAGATTATTTTGACAGATGGCATCTAGCTTGTCTAATATGCATTTTACCTGCTCCATAAATATTGATGACTTTAATACATTTTTGTTCTACCATATGCTTCTTAAAGGTACGCTTTCAAAACTTGACTTGGCTGTGTGATTTAGATGGAATTAATCTTCATTTTGTAGTACTATAAATGAGATCAGTATCACACATGGTGTGTCTGCTGTTGGAAGATTTCAGTGGTCTGTGTGCACATCCCAGAGCACTGGGGGTAACCCCAAAGGATTCTCATCCCAGATCCACTCTCACAGTCCTCATCATGAATGTCACAGAGGGACTTTGTGCAGGTGGAAGGAGCTTTCATAGTACAAAGAAAGGAGTTCAAGACAAAGAAAATCCCTTCTTCCTGAGGTCTTGCTACTTGGATAATGTTTAAAAGCCGTTTCTTCCTCTGTAGTGCAAAATCCTTTCGCTGTCAGCTCCTCTACCTGCCTTATGCCTCTAGAGAAAACAAGTAGAAAACAATGGAAAGAAGATGGTCTTGTTTGATGCCTCCTGATTTTTTATTTTTATTTTTTAGTCTTAGTCACATGAAGATCTCTAAACATCTGAGCTGCTATGCAGCTATTCGTTTCCCTAAGGGCTCATTCTGCACCCTGCTGTTTAGAGGATGGACTGTCACATGCTCTCTCGTGAACTACTTGCTCTACGTAAGGACAGACAGCCTCTTTGAACTCTGTCCTTTCCAGGCCAGATGAGGTGTAGAGTGACAGTTAGCCTCCTTATTATTAACACCTCTTTCCTGCTTTCCCACGAAGCTTACAGAAGCGTTCACAATGCTGCAGCTGAAATGGGAGTGAGGCCAGGTCTGCTGGCAGGAATGGGGAGATATGGGCTAACGAAAGCCCAAGAACCTTTCCCCCAGGCCTCAGTAACCTTGAAAAATGTAGCACTGCTTCCAATAGGAGCAGCCTTCTGCCCCATGGCTGGGAAAAGTTGGCTTTGACTTCTAGCAGTCCTTTCTCTGTTGGATTTGCCACCTTGTTTCATTGAGCAATAAGAAAAAAAAAGTGACAGACTTATTGCCATCCCTCTGCACAACATTTCTTCCACTTCTTCAAGTAGTATCTGAGACATCTTCCACTCTTTTTCCCCAGAAATAATGACTGAATATAGCAACAACAATAAGTCATGCTATTCATGGTAAACAGCAGGAAATCAGAACAAAAATACTTATACTCCAAATACTTAATATATATATATTTAGGATTTTCTTAATTGTTAGAAATGATACTAAAGGTTCCTTTCTTCAAATAAAAATAAATTTTACATCAGCATGTTTATAGGCTCTTAGTGAAAAGAATTTTCAAAAACCAATGATGAAAAACTAAAACCAACTACAACCCAATAGGTTAATGTGATTGCATTCTCAAAAATTAGTGAAATAAACTGGCTCCTGCTTCCACTCAGGTGTGCAATTTTTTCCAAGCTTCTCTCATAAGAACGAGGAAAAAAAATCAGCATTGTTTTAGCATATACTAATATTTTTCCATATTTAAGTAACTTTAGTTCTTTTAAATATGTTATTATTTGCTCCTTTATACAGGAGAAGAGCTGATGAAGTGCAGCTACTCATCAAAGGAAGGAAAATAGAATCAACAAACCTGCTGAGATTATCTGCTTTGTGCTTTACTTGATAAATAATAACCGCTTCAGTGCTGAGTATGTAAAAGGAAAGGTTAATTGTCTTGCTTATGCATTGGTACATCAGTAATAGCAGAGGATTTGTTTGTTGGCAATGAAATCAGACGAGCCCACTCAGAGCATGGTACTTGCAATAGAGATATAGCTAGCTAAGTGCTTTAGCTTCACTACCCAAAGCCTAATACAAAATGACTCCTAGCGCCATATAAAATTGTCAAGGTTTCTCTGCAAGATCTATTTATGTAAACTTTCTTCACATTAAATCGTTTCCTAGTCTTTATATTTTTTTAAACAGAAAAAATTGCAAGAGGCTTGATTTTTATTGCTATTTCTCTTGCTAACTTCACTGGCCTTTTGATGATGTCTCTACATAGGGCTCTGAATAGAAGCAAGATGTTTGCTGGAAGCACAGTCAGAGTCAGGATTTATCCCTATGCACTAATTTAGTGCATAGCAGAAGCAACAAAGTAGGGATTTACCTAAACTGGAAACTATGGTGAGAGTAGTGGTCAGAAGCACACACTGCTTGCTGCAGAAGGGACATGAAGGATGCTTTGCTTAGGAGTTGGTTTGCCCAGAGTTCAAGGAGACTCCAACTGTCTGTGGAAAAGTAAATCTGATACAAGACCAACCACTCACAGAAGTGATATTCTGCACTGATGGAAAAGCAGCACGCCTCCTACCCATGCAGCACAGGTTTGCTACCTAAATCAAGGTTAGAAAAGCCTCACCAGACTGTACTATAGAAGAGAGATGTGATTTGGAAGAAAGCCAACACAGGCCTGTCAGAGGTTCAAAAACAGGTCAGATCCTTACAAGATGTAAATCAGCAAAACATTGCTGGCTTTTGTGTATTCAGATGATTTTTCACCAGCTAAGAACATGGGCTTTCTCCAGTTGGATGAGACATAAAGGAAAATTAGATGTGGCAAGAAGAGCTGGCATTCCTGGAGCCAATGGCAATTCTGTTTCAGTCAGTAATAAGAGCTTTAGAACTGTCCCAGAGTCAGTGCTCGGCTGGAGTGGAGTATGCTAATTTGTGCAGGTGCTGACACACAGTAGCTTGGCAGCTTTGAATGGGAAAGAAGAATGACTGCTTCTCCATCTTTCTGTGGTGATTTGAGGTCCCTAAATGCAGGTGTAGGCTGAATCAGCTGGGAAGGTTGGTTTGACCAGATACTTAAAAATGATATAACGAGTCAGAAATACAATGAGAAACAGCTTTCATACAGTTGCTCCTAAGTAGACCAAAACAGTGGTAGCAAAAACAGGTATTCACTTGTTTTTGCTTCTGCCCTTCTAGTGCTTATGTTAACAGTCTTAGAGATGGCTAATAGCTGGCTTCAGCCTTCAGAACAACAAAATTTATATATTTTCTCCAAGTTATTAGAGAAAGGAGTGAGCAACACAGGTGTGAAGAGAACATAAGAAATTTAATGTTTTCCCATGGCTCACTTTATGACACTTACAATGAGGTTGGCCTTAATGCAAGTCAGATCTTCATGGTTGCCTGTGATGAAAACTAACATGTTTGCTTCTTCTGGTTTCAAGGTGCTTTGACTTAATACATGTTTATAGAATTTATCCTGTTTTAGTAATAGAAGAAGTAATGCAGGATCTGTCCCTGATGCACTAACTGTAAGTGCTTCCACAGTCTTCTCAGAAGATTCTAAGAAGAAATAAGACACTGAAGGTAACTAAAGAGTCAAAAACTTTTTGTTGGTGGCTTTATAATATGTAATAGTTAATCAAGGGAAAGAATTTTATTATTACCTTCCCCTCAATCTCATGACCTCGTATTCCTTCATGTTGAATTGGATAACTTAGCTATATTTCTAGGCTATTTCCTTCAAATTTAAAAAATAAATTTTACAGACAAGCAATCAAAATTTTTGCAAAAAGGATGTTTCTGGTGGTTTGTTTTCCTTTTAGGTAGGAAGAAATGTAATAAAATCCCACTAGTACAGAGAGTTCACCTCACTTTTAGTCTTCACTCTGGTTTCCATTTTTAATACATAGAATACTTCATTAAGTAATATATAAATGTAAATCTCTAAGGAGATGCATTATATGATGGAGGTTCCTCTACAAATAAATCCTAACACCTTGCTGACTAAGTGATTCCACTCAGAGAAGCATTTCATCATGTCTCAAAAACATACTGTAATAACAGCAGTGGCCTTCTGTTGCCCACTTCAATAAGAGTTCCATTTTCAACATCCCTTCAAGAGTTGCATTATGCTATCTTTATGCTATCTTTAAGAAAAGCATTAATTTATCTCCTTTAGCAGGTGGGTTGGACTCAGTGACCTCTCGAAAGCCCTTCCAATCCCTGCAATTCTGTGAATCTCCCACCATACAAACAGCTTTTAAGGCCTCTGCAAACCCCCTCATTAACCTTTCATTTATCCAGTGCTGTGTAGTAGTTAATGTACTGTCAGATTTCAAGTGACAGTAGTTTTGTTTTCTCCATCAGTACTGTGGAGTGCTATGCCCAGATATGGAGCTCTCAGTACAAAAGAGATGTGGGTCTGTTACAGCACATCCAGAGGAGGCCCTCAAAGGAAATACAAGGGCTGTGCTGAAAGTAATGCCTTCTATTTTATTATGTTGGCCTGTGATGTCAGTGGTATGGCAGTAGAGACTGAACTTTTCTGCCAACATTACATTTCATTGCTGTGCAACAAATGGCAGTAGAGGGACAATCTAACAATTTGGTGCCAGTCATGGAAGTGTGTATGAAGCAAAAGTGTGGAACTGAATTCCTTTATGAGGAAAAACTTACACCCACTGACATTCACTGAATGTTTATGGAGACCAAATGGGAATGTGAGCACAGTGAGACAGTGGGTGGTATGTTTCAGCAGTGGTGACAGTGCAAGATTTTATGAACATGAATGTTCTTGATTGTGGCTGGCAAAAACACATAGCTAATGGTGCTGACTACACTGAAAAATAGTGTTCTGTAGCTCAGAATTTGTTCTATCGAATATTGTTATTGTGCTCTTCATATCCGTTGTAATTTCCATGAAAAAATAGGAGGCATTATTTTCAGAGCAACCTATGTATACAAGATTTTGGATAAAAAGACTCTCATAAACCTTAATTACATTTATTATTCTTTGTACTGGAATTATTTCTAACATACAGTTTTAGCCTTTAGTGCAATCATAATTAAATTCCTCATGTTAAATCTTTTCTGTTTGAGTATAAAACAAAAGACCTTCATTGAATTATGAGAAATACAGGAAGCACTTTATACTTCATTCTGTACTTCTTACTCATGCTCTTTCTGACTGTTAAAGGCAGGAGATAAAGACTTAGGTCTACTGCTAATAGTGAGTTCCTTCACAAGGAAAGCTGTGTCTTGGATTATTTAAGTAAACAAAGCAAAATGTAACTCCAAAACCAAAGGAAGTGTTCTCAGTGTAAACGCAATGCAGCACCTTGCCTTCTTCTCAAGATAAAGTCAAAAGTTGACTACTTAGAATTCACCTTCTAAAGATATGCATGTATCCAATTCCTGGATTTCAGCGTTCGTTTTAGTAAGGAACAGATGTCAACAGGAAAAACATTTTAACTGAAATATGAATGCCTATTTTGATATCAGTATAAAAGGAGTTGGATAATAATTGAACACTCATGAGTGCTGCAGCAGCAGGAAGACTACTCATTAAGTTAAATCAAAACCACCTCATAAGTAGATTCAGTGTTGTAGATAAAAAGATATCATTTACTTTAATACAAATGAAGACTCACAGCAGTATCCCCACCCCTCCCCCCAATTTCCCCACTACACTCATTTGATTCAATTGCTTCCTCTGAGCTGCACAGGTGTACGTTACAGAGATTTGCCTTGATGTACATTTACCTACTTCCATCCAAACATAAGACTTCTTGGGAGCTCCTTGCTTCCACTTACAAAAAATTTACACATTATGTAAATGGAAAATCAAAAAGTTCAACATTAATACATGCTGAAAATACTCTAAAAAAAATTGCATGTCTAGTGGGAACAGCATCCCAGAACTTCACAGTTTTCACCATATGTACTGCAGTTCTGTGACAGAAACCTGTACCAAGAACTGAAGCTGGTGTCAGCCAGAGGGAACACAATGAGACCCCAATTTGTAAATATCACTGGACCACTCTGAAGGTCTCATTCCCGGCTTTGCCTTAAGCACCATTTGAAGGGCTAATTCTGTTTCATTTCCCTCCGTTTTCAGCTATTTAACATAATTAATTTGATCAGCCAGTAAAAAGAGCTTTTCTTTCTCTCATGATGCAGAGATGTAATTTCTTTGACCTCTTTTTTTTTTTTTTTAGATATGAGGTTCAC
>PPHD01005625.1:0-26049 GCA_002909625.1 Bambusicola thoracicus | reverse complement strand
GAGATGCCCGTGTCGGGGTGCACCTGCTTCAGCACCTTGTACACGTAGATCGAGTAGCTCTCCTTGCGGCTCTTCTTGCGCTTCTTGTCGCCCTTCTTCTGGGTCTTGGTGACCGCCTTCTTGGAGCCCTTCTTCGGGGCGGGCGCGGACTTGGCCGGCTCAGGCATAGCGACAGCTAACTCACACAACCAACAGCAACGGAACACCGAAATGCATCCCGTAACGCCGTTCGCCCTCTTTTATAGTCCCTGTATGCAGATTAGGTTCCTCTATTCTCAGTTTCTATTGGCTGATACAGGCCTTTCCGCTCATAGGTATACGTACTTCTTCGCCATTGGTTAGAATACGATCCGCGCTCCCATTGGCTGATCCTGCAATACCTCTTTCCTAGCCTATCGAATCGCGTTCTTTTTAGTGAGAAGGGATATAAGAGGGAGCTGCTGGGTTGGTGTTACTACTGCATTTCTTTCCCTTTTGAATCTCCAGTTTTTGCCATGTCGGGCCGCGGGAAGCAGGGCGGGAAGGCGCGCGCCAAGGCCAAGTCGCGCTCGTCGCGGGCCGGGCTGCAGTTCCCCGTGGGCCGCGTGCACCGGCTGCTGCGCAAGGGCAACTACGCGGAGCGGGTGGGCGCCGGCGCCCCGGTGTACCTGGCGGCCGTGCTGGAGTACCTGACGGCCGAGATCCTGGAGCTGGCGGGCAACGCGGCCCGCGACAACAAGAAGACGCGCATCATCCCGCGCCACCTGCAGCTGGCCATCCGCAACGACGAGGAGCTCAACAAGCTGCTGGGCAAGGTCACCATCGCGCAGGGCGGGGTGCTGCCCAACATCCAGGCTGTGCTGCTGCCCAAGAAGACCGACAGCCACAAGGCCAAGACCAAGTGAAAAAGCTGAAGACAGTGCGTGGAGAAACCCAAAGGCTCTTTTCAGAGCCACCAACAAACTCAGCAAAAGAGCTTCGATCTCATTATATTAAAAAGTGTCAAGAAGTTAAAAAAAATAAAAAGAAAAAAAGGCTCAGAGAAAGCTTAGATGTGAACTCCTACAATCAGTACAGAAACTCCCGTGTTATTTCCCTCCCGCCCGCACAGCCCCCCACGCCCGGTGTGGCCGCGCTGCGTTCCCGGAGAGCGGTGACAGCTGCGGCCGCGCAGCCAATCCGCGCGCAGTGCGGGCAGTTCAAAGCTATCGCAACGCTGCTTCCAAGCGGCGCAGAGGAGTACCGTCCGCCACAGTCCGTAGCCCGCTCCCCCTACCCATCTTACACCACGCTGTTGTTTCTTTCCACCAAGTCTTTCTCGGGAAGTGCCGAAGAAAGTCCTTCAAGCCAGTACTGGAAATAGTATTTCAGCTCTTTTTGGGAAACCTTGGGTGGCTCTT
The DNA here is from genome assembly GCA_002909625.1 of Bambusicola thoracicus. Classification (NCBI taxonomy): domain Eukaryota; kingdom Metazoa; phylum Chordata; class Aves; order Galliformes; family Phasianidae; genus Bambusicola; species Bambusicola thoracicus. The sequence goes on along the minus strand of PPHD01005625.1, from coordinate 24,670 downwards.
AAAAGAGCCGTTTGGTTTAGAAGCGGGTCAAGAGTTTCCTTCCACAGGGGTTTACTTCTTCTTGGCCGCCGCCTTCTTTGCCTTGGCTGCCTTGGGTTTGGCCGCCTTGGGCTTGGCAGCTTTGGGCTTCACCGCCTTTGCCTTGGCCGGGCTCTTGGCAGCCACTGCCTTTTTGGGCTTGGCAGCCTTGGTCACCTTTTTGGGGCTCTTTGCTGTCTTCTTGGTGGCAGCAGCCGCCGGCTTCTTGGCTTTCTTGGGGCTCTTCTTCACTGCCACCGCCTTCTTGGGCTTCTTGGCAGCAGCTGCAGGCTTCTTGGCCGCTGCCTTCTTGGGCTTGGCTGCAGGCGTTTTCTTCTTAGGAGCCTTCTCCAAGTTCTCTCCCGACTTCTTACTGAGCCGAAAAGAGCCCGAGGCGCCGGTGCCCTTGGTCTGCACCAGGGTGCCCTTGCTGACGAGGCTCTTGAGCCCCAGCTTGATGCGGCTGTTGTTCTTCTCCACGTCGTAGCCGCCGGCGGCCAGCGCCTTCTTGAGCGCGGCGAGGGAGAGCCCCTTGCGCTCCTTGGAGGCGGACACGGCCTTGGTGATCAGCTCGGTGACGCTGGGACCTGCCGGCTTGCGGGCTTTGGCGCCGCCCGCCGCCTTCTTCGGCTTCTTGGCGGCAGCCTTGGCGGCGGGGGCCGGGGCGGCGGCGGGCGCTGCAGCAGGAGCGGTCTCGGCCATGGCGACGGTGCGAACAGCTCTACAGGCGGAGGCCGCAGCGCTTCCATTTATAGCAGCGCAGCGGGCGCTGATTGGTGCACGCCGCCCCGCCCCGCTCCGCTGCTGCTCGGCGCTCGGCCGCTCGGCTTGTGTTTCTTCACGGAGAATAAAGTGTGTTTTTTATACTTTATCTATCACGAAATCGCTCTTTCTGTACATCTGTAGGAGCGTGCAGGGGTCTTTTTTCGCCCGTGGTTGTCTTGTTCTTGAAAGAGTTGCGGTCGGGCGGAGAGAGGACGATAAATCCCGTGTTCTGCAGCCGAGCGGTCCTTCCGAGGGCGAAAGTTTTGTTTTTCTTTGTAAATTATAAGTTCTCCTTTAACGCTAGCGCGAAACAACAACATCGGCATTAATCTCCAGAGGGTCTTCTTTCCCCCTGAGCGGGAAGCGGGTGGCCAGGGCCCCGCTGCTCCGAACCACGCGGCTCCAAATGTGCCGAGGTAGCACAGCTGCCGGCTGCGGTGCCTGCGCGCTGCCCTCCCCGCTCCACTCCTCCGCCGCTGCCGAACGCTCCGTTGGGGATATTTCTCCCCAAACTTCCCAAGCTACAGTTCCAAGCGTGTCTGTGTGGCATAGGAGACGGTGTACGGTCTATGCGCCTCCAAATGGGAGGCTTTCTCTGCATCCCTTTGCTGCTGTCACCGTGGCATAGGGCTCTTTAATGGTAATGGCTGAGCCGGGGACGTGAAGACCAAATAGGAAGACGTTTGTGTTGAACGACTGAGATGCATGGCAGCCTCTGGGACACCAAAACGGGCCACGTAACTAAAACATGCAGTGCTATTTATGTACGCTATGTTGTTGTGATCCAGTAACATGGAAATAACGGACAGAGCGCATCTGCAGGAGATGTGAAAATGCCACTTCATGCATATTTTGATGCCGAAATAGGAAGAAGAGTCACCATCTTTGCCCACTGCTCACTCGGCAGTTGCGGTCAAAGTAGTTTCTGTACACAGAGCCTTCGGCTGCAGCATGCAGTGACCCAAAGCTGTTTGGATCAAAGCGTGCGCCCTTCCCTGGCAGCTAACTCATCGTACGTATTTTGGTACTCGACAGGGTTTCCTCATTCATTTATCTTAAAGTTTGCCCATTCACAGCCCTCACCCATCATGCATTTCTGCCTAATGCGTACAAAACTGTTCTGGCAGGGTGCTGACCAGATGCTCAGCTCCGTTGTTTCAGCAAAATGGAAGTTAGGTGACTGAGAAAACAATAATAACTCACTCCCTTCTCCCGTTCCAGCACAGGGAAGGTGAATAGAAATCCGTCTCTCTCACTTGTGCTTTCTGTCTGACCCTTCATCATCACTGAGGTTTCCCAGCTGAGAGTTATCCCTCAGGCAGGGAGGGTGGCTAGGATGGAAGATACATCAGATTTGGATGTTGGCCATCCAAGCAGCGCTGGAAGCAGGGTGGCTCATAGAGCAGTATTCCCCAGGGATTACACAGTGGCAGCATAACTCAACTATAAGCCAGATGTGCTTCATGTGGCAATAGCGGACATAGAGAATTCAACGGTGAAATAAATGCTGTCTCCTAAAGCTCCCCAAATGCAGGTGGGTGAATTCTGCTCCATCACATGAAACCCTGTGCCCTCTAAGAACTAACCTTGTTCCGGGTTCTGTAAGATGAACCTCTTTACGCCCAGTAACTCTTCCCATATTGTGTTGCCAGTGCTGGGGTTGGGACAGAAGCCTTTCTACCCCACAGTGAAACAGTTTCCCTCATTCTCTGCAACTCCTGTTTTGCAAGAGCAATAATGCAGTACAATAGAAGATTTTTCTCCAGTCTGTAATTTGATCTTCTTGAGACTGTTTTTCTCTGGGTCTCAAAAATCTTCCACACACACAATGTCTGATGGAATACAGCTGTGTGCCTAAAACCTATACAGCAGCGATAGCTACAATACCAACCATCTGCAGGGGAGCAGCCTCTCAATGTGTGCCAGAGCAGCACTGCAGCACATTGCTGTGGTCCTCACTCCACTTTTGAAGCCATTGAGCTCCACCAATTTGTATCCATTAAAAAAGCCTATTTCTCAACTCAGAACAATTTTCGTAATCATTTTAAGGGCTTCTGCTTGTCTTATTTTTTTTTCTGTTTAGGTGTTTACTCCATGATTCCCCTTTTGCTGTTAGGATGACAATATATTCTCTTCGCACAAGCAAGCGGCAGAGCCATGATGTCAGGATGGAAAGCATGTAAGTACCAAAGAAGACCAAAGCATTCAAGACGAGGTGAATGCAGCACCATTTCATTCAGTAGTGATAGTAAAAGCACAAGGACAGTGATTTGCCCTCCTCCCCCAAGTACAGCTATTCCCTTTGTGTGATTAGCAGCATGAGAAGCTGGAGGTTATGCACTGAAGGTTATCACTGTAGTCATATTTAGGCTTAATTAGGATACTCAGGAGCAGTATACATTTCCCTGCAGTGCAGACACAAAAGAAGAGCAGACGGAGGATACTTGCTGGAGAGATTCTCCCTCCCTCCTCTTAACCATTTGCCATCACAGTTACAGCGAGCTTTGCTACCTCAGGTTAAATGAGGTGACCATCAAGAAATAATGGGACCTCAGAGCTGTTCTGTGTTGTAGTTTCTGAGCATTTCGAGCGTTCTTTGTGCAATCAGTGTGAGGCAGCTCAGGCTGCAGAGCAAGATCCAAAAGCCCCTTCAGAGCACTTCCAGCCAGTGTGATATATAGAGATTGTTATAACCAATAACATATGCCTACAAACTTTAAAGAAAACATATAGCAAATCAAACCGAACTTCAAGCCTGCAAGATGAGACGAATTGCAAGATAAGGGCAAAGGTTACTTAACCCTGCGCTAGGTGATGAAGCATAGCGACCACCACAGCTGACATCACTGGTCCTGGGGAGACCACTTTATAGAGATTTACTGTTTATCTGGTTCTACACATACTCAGGATAATTCTTCTTGAATTTATTTGCTTCTCTTCCTCCCCTTTCTTATAAGTTTTTCACTTGCCATTGGTGTTAAAGCATACTTTTCATGTTTCTACACCTTCCAAACCAGTAGAGGCCACATCTGCTTTAAGAGTGGGAGAACTGAGAGTCACCTGTCCACGCTTCTTAGAAATTAAATTATTTTGATCCTCCAACTTTTGTCTGGCTCAGATTTTCCACCCTCCTCCTGTTGAGTCAACATGCAAACTCTCACCATTTCCTGTGAGGAGGAAAGCAGTTCAGAGATGATTCATTTAATTTGACAGCAAAATAAATAAAGTAAAACAACAACAACAAAAAATTCAGCAACATTGGGAAAAAAAAATCAAAATCCAGTGAATCAGTTTGCTTTTTTTCATTTCCAGTTTGTTAGAAAGCTCAGCTCCTTCCTGTACGCACACAGGCCAAGTGGGGATGTCAGCCCACAGGTGGGAGTGGATCAGGCCGGGGCGTAACACCTTGCAGACACTCAGGATGGTTGAGGTTGGCAGCACCTCTGGGTCCCTCTGCCCCAAACCCCATTCAAGCGGGGACACCCAGGGCAGGGTGCACAGGATCACATCTAGATGGGTTTTCCCCTTCTCCAAGGAAGGAGATCCTCCAACCTTCTCTGGGCAGCCGGTGCCGGTGACCTAAGTCTTTCCATACCCACCAGCAAGACACAAAGTCCTAAGAGGGCCAGTAGGAACAGCCATTTGCTCACTAAGGCAGCCGGTCTCACACCTGTGGCTGCTCCATCCCGAGCCTTCCTTCACAGCCTGTCTAGAGCAGAAAGGCCACAGCAGTGTGTGCCTGGCTGCTCCCGCAAGCATCCCCCTCCTCTCCCTGTGCTGATGATTATGATGTTCCCTGCACTTTTCCAGGAGGCCACTGGGATGCAGAGCCTGCAAAGGAAAGGAGTGGATTGGCACCCATGTCCAGCAGCTGAAATGCTGCCCTGAGCTCAGTGTAAAAATAACTGCTGACATCACAGTGCCTGCAAGAACAGAGTGGCCGTGCGGGGCTGGGCATGAATATGTCTTTGGAGAATGGCTGAAGGAGGATGGATACTTCTAGAAGGTTCTTTCATCACCTTCCTCTTGAGCATATGCAAGGCGTGCTATGTACAGAGCTCAGTTTGGGAACCCTGAATCCATTTGTGTCTCTTGTTTCCTTTTCCACTGGACACCTCTGGTAGTTTTCCACTCATGGTCAATTTCCAAGAGTTTTTAAAAATTACCCATGAGCGACATTTATAGAATGGCTTAGGTTGGAGGCGACCTTAAATATCACCCAGTTCTTTCCCTCCTTCCTTCTGGTATGTATTGAAATGAGAAATTCCTGTGGCCTACTGGTACCTCTTCTTCACCAATATATATACAGAAAAAAACGCTGTGGCCTCAAAGACCAAATCAGTGCTCCTTACATCAAGCCACCTAGAACCAGAATGAAACACACAGAAACGGCGAACCCTTGGCCTCCTGTTGTGAGTGAGCCCAGAGCAAAGAAACTTAAAATCACGGCCTGATCAGCTCTACTAAAGCTGTGCTGGGTCACAGGGAGCGCTCACTGGAAGCAGAGGCCACCTACATTCAGCATTTAGCAATGGGTAAATCTCCATCTTCTTCCTTACCTTTGTTTCCCTGCGAGTCAGAAGGGTTTGTGCTCTGGAGCCTCTCAAATTCATTGAGCTTTCATTAAAGATTGCTGCACAACAGCCAGAAAGCATCAACTGCCTGCAGTTCGGGTTGGATTCGAACTGATGTTATTTTTGAATGTACATCAGGAAATGCATCAGCCTCCGTATGCTTCCTGAAATATGAAATGCAGTGAGAAGTAGGTGGCCTGATTGCCAACACCTCCTTACAGCCTACTGCGCTAGGGAGAAAAAGTCCCCTACCATGGAGGAGATTTTGGAGAAAGAGACTGTTCCTTTTTTTTATTGGGCTACCTCATGACAACTTACCGTGTGGAGAACTTCCTACAGAACTGCTAAATTAAAAAACAGTGCTTCGGGTGCAATACTTATTCTGTAATGAGGCTGAAGGAAGAAGGATGCTCATCTCCTGACGCCTCTCTAAGGAGGCACGAAGGGGAGCAAAATACTTGCTTTCTGAGCCTTGATCCAGTTCCCCATTCAAGCAAGGGTCTATGACAAGAGGCCACATCCACCTTCCCTGCCCAGTTCCCCTTCTTTCAGCCTGCAGAGCTGCATCAGATGTGAAAAAGTTTTGCTAGAGCTCTAACATTCAGTACTAAACGCTGCCACCTGATCTGTACAGTCACTCACTCTCAGATGTGCCACAAGTATGAAATAAAACCAGCTTAGAAGTGAGCCCAAGGACACTCCAAGAGATGTCAGTGTGTATAAGCTTAGCCTCATGGATTTGGATTAAAATCTGACCTAAGTATCAAGATTTCGTTTTGTTCTTAAAGGCAGAGTCCACAATCAGTCTCCAAGGCAGCTTTGTCAAATTCAGTATCTGTTCCCAGAGGTAGGTACATTTGGTGGCAGGATGCTCAGCGTGTATTGCCATGGCCTGTAGCACACCCTTCTTGCACATCTGGCCTAAAGCACTGCTAACAGCCACCTTCAGCTGGAGTTCTCTGCGCCTAAGGTGCAGCACAGATCACAGATCACAGACAAGCTGCATTCATTTTATCCACAATCTGTCCTGTTTCCCTAACTTCCCACCATACCATCCTACATGGGATATAGGAAGCAAGCTGGATTTTTCCTTTCTTGCACCTTGTTATCATAAATGCACACCCATCTATACAACTATCCCAGTTATTACTTCTGTACAGCAATCTGCACCCCTTAAAGAAACAAACAGCATTTTCCAGTGTAGCCAGCAGCATTTGATCTCTACAGAGGAAGAAGATGGAACAGTTAATAAAACCAAATATAAACTTTGATTGATCATTAAAGTGAGTGGTTACAAGTCCACTTAGAAAGGGAGGAACCTGCTGAGTAGGAAGGTGCCACCCTCATACTGCTGCTTCCCAGCACGGCTCTGTGGCTGGGAGCAGGGCTGGGCTGTCTCACTGCAGTGGGAAGGAGATCGTGAGAGACAAAACAGGTCTGGGCTGCAGCACTGGATTGTTAACTAAAAATACTCCAGTGTGCACTTTCCTGCATGGCTTTGTGGTCCTGCTGCCAGACTTGTTCCTGCATCTTATCTCTAACTCGAAGAAACCTGCACAGAAACCAGCTCAGCCTTCACAGCCCTTGTTTCCATCGTCTAGTGGGATAGTGTTGCTTTAGTCACCTCAGGGGTCGCCAACATCTGCCTGCCATGCAAATGAGGCCATTTGCAAATGTTCTTAATTCTCAACAGGCCTCCTCAAAGCAGGGATGGAGGGGTGCAAGCACTCCGTCTCAGCAGCTGGCGAGGCGCAGGAGAGCCAGAAAATGGATATAAAGGATATCCCAACAGCTGGATACACCTCCCCTCCTAACACTGAGCTCAGCACAGGTGTTGCAGCAGTACCTGCATGAGTGATGTTTAAGAGTTACAGGAAAGTTCCTAAAAACTCCTCCATGTATTGCATCATCAGAGTATGCGGCCCCAGGCTGGAAAGCTCGGGGGCTTTTGGAGGTGGAGATGCTCTGAGCAAAAGCATCCTTGCTCCCAGCAGTAGCAAAGGGTGAAACAGTGACTCTGCCCTCCTCATTGCAGCTCTGATGCCTCTTGTGTTAATTTATTCCCAGCTTCTCAGCTTGAATGAGGCCTCAGGCTCATACTGCAAGTCTGCTGGTATTCACTGATACAAAACCTTCTCTAAATATACATCTATACCAGCATTTTAGCTAGCGGTACTGTCTGCAAGGCCCATCATCTCACCGTTCACCTCCTTTTCCAGGTCATTTACTAACTGTGTTTAGTAGCCCAGATACTAGTGCAGAATCCTGCAGGCTTCAACATTTCTCTGAATTGACTTGAGTGAGGTTCACCAGGTTGTCTTATGAGTCTGGATGACCCAGCTGGCTTCTCCAAGCAGGTAGCAAGGGGCACTATTTGGTTGTTCAAAATGGTGTGATCAAACACAATCATGGAATCACAGAACTCTTATGATCACCCAGTCCAACCGGCAGCCCATCCCCACCATGCCCACTGACCATGTCCCTCAGTGCCACATTCACACGGCTCTGGAACACCTCCAAGGACAGTGACTCCACCACCACCCTGGGCAGGCTGTGCCACTGCAGCACTGCTCTTCCTGAGAATAAATTTCTCCTCTTCCTCTGAGCCTTTGTGCTTCTCAGGATGATGCCATTTTTAGTAAGCATTTTGTAAGCCTGCACCTGTTTGCACACCAAGAGGTCATTCAATCACGCCCCATCTTTATGGCTTCTGCTCATGTTTTTGGACGTATCTGCAGATGCACGGCAGTACATTCTCTCACCGGTTTCCCTTCCTCCCTTCCATGTTCTAATCAGGAGAGTGTTAGGAAACAGAACAAACCCATTCAAGTCAAGAGCTGCTGACCATCTTCACTGACCCTTTAAACTGTTTCAGGGACATTGGGCAGCAGAGTGAACAGTACACATCTGAACCAGGAGTCTGGGAGAATTGCCAGATGCCAGTCCCCATTACATTCTGGCTCCATAGCAAGTCATCTTCCTCTGTCATGGAAACCTGGGCAGCCCTTACGGGAGCGGTAACATGCCCTTGATAGGTGTCCCATTAGTAGACTCAGTCCTTGGCTTGAAATATACTGTCAGCTCCTTCAAGAGAGTACCAGGACATTCTGGGGAATGTGTAATAATTTCTGAGGTGTTCACATCAGTTTATGCCTCAGTGATAATGCTAAGAAAGGTATAAAAACACTTCTCTGATTGAGTATTTTGCTTTGTTCCTCTCTCTAATTGTTATGAATATTAGGTATCTCCCTCAAGTAGCTGCAAATGATGTGCAACACCACAGCTGGTTAATGTGAAAGAAGCAAGGGATGAATTGAGATTAAGCAAAAGCAAAAATTCTAGAACCATAATCTTTTCCTTTTGCATATTTAAGGATAAATGCTAGAGTTCATAAAGATTGTAAAATCTGTTTTTCTTACAAAATATCAATGCATTCCCATGACTGTTTTTTGTCCTAATGGTTCTAAATGTTGCATCCACCCAAGATTCTGTTATCCCAACTCTCCTAAGATGAGTTTTGGAGATTTATACCTAAGTTTTTTCAGCTCTTTTGCTTTCTTGCTAAAGGGATGTTGTTGGTGCCACACCTCACAACTGAGCTGCCTTTGTTTTCCTTTCACACTGCGGCCCTGGGGGTGGTGCCCTCAAACTCAGCAATGACCAGAACAGAAATGTCACCGAAGGCTCCTGCAACAACAGCTCTCCTCCATCATTGTGTGCTCACAAAGGGATCTCACTGTGGTAAGAAGAATTCAGACTCTTGTTTCCTTCCAGTCAGTGTTGCAGCAGGAGCTCAGTCATCAAGAAGTCCACAAAGACAAAAGCCAGTTAACTATTTTTACAAGGTTTCCTTGCAGCACTGGAATGATTCAGTATGAGTGAAACAGTAGGGTGACGGAGCACTGGAACAGACTGCCCAGGGAGGTTGTGGAGTCTCCTTCTCTGGAGATATTCATGACCTACCTGGACGCTGACCTGGTGTAGGGAACCTGCTTTGGCAGGGGGTTGGACTCGATGATCTCTAGAGGTCCCTTCCAACTTCTATGATTCTGTGATTCTCTGTTATCTGCAGCACTTGAGGGCACAGGCAGCCAAGCCCACTCACTGTGATGCTGATGCTGAAACACTGAGCAAGCCTCACTCAGTCCCATCAGCTATGCCATGGACAAGGCTTGAGACTCAGCGGGGAGCTGATTTTTGTGCATCAGAGCGTGCCTTGTGCCATGTGTGAAGCATAGAATTAAAGGTGGTGGGTGACAGTGTCAGCTGGTCTGCTTATGTCAATTGCAGTAATTTGCTCTCCATATTCTAATCAATATTTGATCTCTACAGACACCTCTGGCAGTGTTTTGACAAGGCAAGCTAAGATGGTGTTCTCGTCACATGAATGCTTGTTCACAGAGCAGGAACAGGCATTAATGCGCTGGCATAATACAGTTCTGTCTCATTTCTCCTCCCTGGTCAGACCTATCTTCCTCCACAACCAATATTTTCTTTGAGCTGAAATCACCCCCACACAGGTGACCAGAGCCCTGAGCAGCCTGACTCGTGATTGCTTTGAAAAGAATTGATTTTGTAGAATCTTAGAATCATAGAATCATTAAGGTTGAATGAAACCACAAAGATCATCCAGTCCAACTGTCAGCCCATGCCCACCATGCCCACTCACCATGTCCTCAGTGCCACATCCACACAGTTCTTGAACACTTCCAGGTGTTGAACCACCTCCCTGGGCAGCCTCTGCCACTGCAGCACCACTTTCTGAGAATAACTTATTCCTAATATCCGAACTGAACTCTCTCTGGCACAACTTGAGGCCTTCAGTGCTCATTCTATCACTGTTACCAGGGAGAAGAGGCTGACCCTCAGCTCACCACAATCTCCCCTGATGTCATGGTAGAGAGCAATAAGTCTCCATACTATCAGTGGGAGAGAAGAGCGTTACTTACGCAACAAAGATGCTTGTGAGAGCGTGAGCAGGGACAAAGCCAGCATGATACAGCATGCTCCCTAGGAAATAATGCTTCTTATTCTAATGAACATTTATTTTTAAAAATCAAGTTGACATTATAGCAGCCTTTTGGTATCTAAAGGGGGGCTGTAAGAAAGAAGGAGATAGACTTTACAGCATGGACTGCTGCGACAGGACAAGGGGAAATGATTTCAAACTAAAAGAGGGGAGATGTAGGCTGGATATAAGGAGGATGAGGGTGATGAGGCACTACCACAGGTTGCCCAGAGAGATGGTGGATCCCCGTCCCTGGAGACATCCAAGGTCAGGCTGGAGGGGCTTTGTGCACCCTGATCGAGCTGTCGGTGTCCCTGTTCATTGCAGGGGAGTTGGACCAGATGGCCTTTAAAGGTCTTTTCCAACTCAAACTGTTCTGTGATTCTATGATCATTATCTGTAGCTCTTCATGGAAAGTCTTTATTTGCTGGGTATGCATCTTGTTATTGGGATGGGCTATGGAGAAATGTTCTCCTTGTACAAAAGAAATGTCACATCTGTCAGCTGCAAACCCTCGCCAGAGCTGATGGGCTCCAATTCAAGCATATGTTTGCTAAAACAAAGGGAAAGGTTGAAGCACAATTTCCCTCGGTGTCAAAATTCACCTTCCTGTTAACATGTAATGCGTACAAAATGTAACTGACAAAGAGTGCTTATTTAAGAACCTTCCAAACAACGTTTTCTCTTTCCAAGTCTGTGGCAGGTTGAAGTAGCTCTTCAGTGCTATCATTTTTTTAAGTTAATTCTCAGTGTCATGCAAGTCCACCTTGACAAAACACTTGACATACTGTTTCACAGTCATTTTAAGATGGTCCAAAACTAGGCTGACACAAAAATGAACAGCTTCAGCATTCTCCTCTCTCTGCCTGCAGCTCCACAGTCCTTGTCCCTTCTTTAAGTCAGCTTCAGCAACGAAGTGTCTGTGCAGCTCACAGTTCCCCTCCAGTGAGCAGGAGTGTCACTTACACTGTCCCCATTACTCTGACCACTTCAGCCGGGCCACATCCTTTTGTAGGCACAGCTGCCAGGCAACAGCAGGCAGCAGAGGAGGGGATCCGACTGACCTTTCCTTCTGGTCATCGACTGCTGGGCAGGCACCTCAGGGAAAGAACAGTGCCCATGGTTAAGAAACAGCAAAACCACCAGGAGATCACCCCTTTTGAAGGTTTGTGAGTGGTTTTGTCTACTCAGAAGAATGGGAATCCAGAGCACCATCTTGCCACAGAGCCCAAGGGAAAAGCATAGAGCTGTATCAGGGCAAGGTCAGGTTGGATATCAGGAAGAAGTCCTTCACCAGAGGGTGGTGGGCATGGAACAGGCTGCCCAGGGCAGTGGGCATGGCCTCATGATGCCAGAGTTCAAGAAGCATCTGGACAGTGCTTTCAGACACATGATCTGACTTTTGTGTCATCCTGTATGGAACCAGGAGTTGGACTCAGTGATCCTTATGTTTCCCTTCAAACTCGAGAAGTTCTACAATTCTTTGATTCTTTGATTTTTGAGCTGCTTTCCTTTTATGGGCTGGAGCCCTGCTCCAGCTCTCATGCAGCACTGCTGCCTTGCAGCCAATCACAAGCACGGTTGTCCCAAAGAGCCAGGATTTTGAAAGTACACTGGCCTTGAATGAAGAAGCTGGCTGGTTGATGCTCTAGATATGGGAGGGGAGAAACTTCAGTCATCAAGTAATTGGTGGCGCGAGCACGGACTCAAGTCAGTTGCTATTTCAGGGAAAGGAAAGGCAACTGTTCCCTAGAGGGAATGAGTGCACTAGCCAGGAATAGGCCGAGATTTAATTATTTTTTTCCCCCGTAGGCTTCAGGAAAAGCGAACACACAATGCTCATTCGCAGGGATCGTTTCCTGAACATGATGTGTGCTCGCTGTCCTGCAGGTCACTTTCCAGTGTGTCACATCCTTCTGCACAAGGGAGAGCAGGAAATGGCAAACTCCCAGTATGAGGCAAAGCATTCCCATCGCAGCAATTGGTCCACGGGAGCTATAAATTGGTCTCCTCCAGAAACAGACCAAGACTCGTCTGTGGGGAGGTCAGACAGAAACTGAAGGTAAGTTTGAATCAGTTTTTCTTTTGAATCCATCTGAGTATTGCTTTAGGAAAGCATTTCAAGTTTAGCTGCAGATTGGGACTGATGTACACATGATTTCATAATGTTAAAAAAAAAAAAAAAAAACCTATTTCTTAATATTTATCAATAATTTATTATGAATTTTTTAACAAATAGAATTCGTTATTTACTACTAGTAACAATTTAATTAAACAGTTATTGTTGGGGGATTTTTCTCTATGAGTGGGGGATGGCTTTTTCTTCCTTTATGCTGGCATGAATCTGTGCATTCAGAAGACATGCATTACTGTAAGGTTGATGTTATATATTAAATGACTGTTCTACTAACTGTATACACTGATGGCTGCTGGCATTACCAGAGACTGTTGTCCACAAGAAAATCTGCAGAAAAAGATGTTAAGAAGCTACAGGAATCAATATATTTAATGATCTGTTGCTAAGTCATGGATGATGTGCTCACTGCTCATTTTGATGCCAGTACCTATTAGGCTTAGTTTTAGTCCTTGTGCCTTCAGCTTAATCTCTGACTACAGAGTGAAAAATAAGAGGACAGTGCCTCCAGCTAAGAAAAGCACAATGTACAGAGTGGCTCAAATAGCCCAATAAGTGGCTCAAATAGCCCAATAGCTATTTGAGCCCAAATAGCTGACAAAGGCCTGAGAGAAACTGGCATGATTGTTCCGATGGTTACAGGGGCAGAGGAGACCCTAAAGGATTCTGTATGAAATGGATTAGGAAAAGCAGAAAAGAAAAATGACAGCAAGAATTATTTACTTACACTCTTTAGGGTGGAAAGACTCTTAATGGTAGATGGCTTCTTTCTTCTGAAAGGCAAGGAGTCTGCAGAATGAAAGCCCTGAGGAACCAAACTGTACAGTGTGCCCAGTGTGAGGGATTGGGCCCCTCTGATTCATACAGTAATGAGGACTTAGAAAACATGTCTGCAGTAATTAATACTTACATTTAGCTGGCTCTGGGACAAAATCTTTCTACTACAGCCTTACTGTGGTTATGAGGGCAATGTGGAATGTGACCAGTTTCTTATATCCATGTCTAGATGTTGTTAAACAAGAGGCAATGAGGCCTTCTATATGGTGCAGTGGTGTGGAGAGCACGAGCATTGCCCTCATCAGACAGCTGGTGATGCTGCACCCCTCCTGTTGCTTCCTGTGCCTCAGTTGCCATCCCAGTAAAACAGGAATAAGGATGCTGGCTTCCTTTATAAAGCACGTTGTAACCCTAGAGCAATTTGAAAATGCTCATTGGAACATTTCCTTCTACCCCGGCGAAAAAGTACAGAGAGAAAAGAGAGGTCACACAGCTCTGAAACCCTGAGGATTCACCATCTTAGAAGGGAGACATTACCACAGCTAGCACTGTTCTCCCCAGTGGTCCCCCAGGAGTGTGTACACTGAAAATGGGCCTGCTATTCTGATGTGCTCTTCATGGACCTCTTAAACATAGTCCATGGACCTCTTAATACATGGTTCATGGGCGTCTCGGTCACCACCACTGAGGATTCACAGCCATAGGCTGGACTGAGTGCTGTAAAACAATGATTCCCATTTTTGTCTGGATCCTGACGCCAGGTTACAATAAGAAAGAAGTTGTGCAGGACCTTGAGTTACTTAAGCATAAAGAGAGGAAGGATGTTCACAATCGCCGTCTGAGGCATTCCCAGCTCATAGATGGAAAAACTAGACCTTGACTCCCCTCAGCAGCTTCCCTCTGTCTTCTTTTAATGGAAAAGGACCCCTAGAGAGCAACCTAGGATGGGTGGCTTTTATCTCCTCAAAGTCTGGACTTTCCTTTGAAATATGCCCTTGAATATTATAAAACCTCTGAATCTCATCGGGAGGACACCACCATGTAGTTTTTGCAACATTACTGCACTGGACCCTGAGTCACTTAACTTTAATGGAATTTATGTCCCCTGGATTGGAAGAAACACTGCATGTTTTCACAGAACAACAGTATCCCTGACCCCAGCCCTTAAGATCATAGAATCATAGAATAACCTGAGTTGGAAGGGATCCATAAGGATCATCGAGTTCAGCTCCTACATAGACACTTTAATCTTCTCAAAGATGGCAAAAAACTCCAAAACATGAAAGTCAAAATAGAGTGGCTCTGCATATGTGTGTGTACGTGCGTGTGAGAACATGTACGTGAGCATGTGCATGCGTGCAGACAGCAAACCTTCCAAGCAGTAGGGCGAGACGAGAAAATTGGCTGGATGCCATCCTTGGGATGGAGGTCAAGGCTGAGCAGGGCTTGTGCTTTTTAGATAAATCCCAACCCATCTTCTTCTGTTTCTAGACAGAGGCCATGGAGAGGAACGGCGCTGCCCGTCCCCAGACGCCAGACCCCACGCACCACTTCCACGTAGCGCTGCTGGATCAGCGACGGAGGCTGCGGGGTCACATTGCTCACCTTCACAAGGCAGCCCTCAAAATCAACAAGCTTCGCAAAAGATCCCTGATTGGCAACATCAGTGGGAGTTCACTGACTGCTGTGGGAGCAGTCACGGCCATCGTGGGGCTGTCCCTAAGCCCAGCTACACTGGGAGCCTCCCTCCTGGCGTCAGCAGTGGGTTTGGGCTTAGCCACTGCTGGGGGGGCTGTCAGCATCACCTCCGATCTCTCTGCTGTGCTCTGCAATTCCCAGGAGGTGAAGAAGGTGCAGGAAATTGCAATGACTTGTAGGAAACAGATGAGGGAAATCCTCGGCTGCCTGGAATTCCTCCGCCGTGGGCAGGGCCCAGGGGACCCTAAGCTTCTCCAGTCAGAGAAGAGAGCATCCATCTCCCTGTATAACTCCGTCTGCTTCATGGTCTTCTGTGGCTCCCACAGCTTCCTTGTGCCAGAATACACAAAAGAAGTAACAAAAGTAAGCCAGGCCATGCTGAAGGCCAAAATCCAGAAGCTGGCTGCCAACCTCGAGATCTGCACCAGGGCAATGGACGAAGTCTGTGAACTCCTTGAGTCCAGGACAGAGCTTTCCTCACAGATGAGGAAACTCAGCTTGGGGGCTAGAACCACCACTGAGACCCCAAGACCATCCAGCTGAAACAGTACTTGCCCCATAATGAAACCAGGCTTGAAAACACTACATAATTCTCACCATTAGCACTGCTACCTGTTGCTGTTGTAATATTGGTGGTGCTCGTCCACATAGATGCACACATCTCTTGTGCCTTATTTATATCTGAACACAAAACTCTCCCTGATAGCAAGACAGAGTTACATACATACACATACACAGATACACCCCACTGCCTCACAGCAGCCCCCTGGCTCAGGATAGAGGTCACGAGGGACATGTGGACTACTGGGTGCACGGCAGCAGATCCTGGAGCCAGAACGCAGGGGTAGGCAGCCATTTCTCAGTTCCATGTTTCTCCATTCTCCTCCATGACTCTGCTTCCTCATGTAGCAGAAAGAAGTAGGTCAGCAGAGTGATGAAATCCCTGCAGTCTTGGTGCTGACTGACCCTGGTTTGTGGATAACTCATGAATAACTCTATGAATGCTGAAGGGGCTGTGATACCCTCAAAGAGCCACCAGCCACCAGCTTCCAGTAGAGCACAGCCCCATTACCAAGGTACATCTGGGAAGGCTGTTAAAAGGAGCAGCCCCAGATATGACAGACGGTGTGGACGGCTCGGTCATCCCAGGGTGAAACAGAGGAGCCAGAAACTGTTATCCTTTATAAAGAAACCTCTCCAGGCTGAGAACTGTGATGTTTGTATTCTATTTATTTACGTGAGATGTTTTTAAAGTTTTGATATTGTATTTTAAAGTTTTGATATTTTATTTAAGTATTTTGTTTTCCTTTTAAAAAGAGGTCTCTGCTCCAAAGGAGTGCAGCTGTTCTTAGAGGCAAAGCAAGTCTGTGGCAAGTGAGAGCAAGTTACAAGTTCTTTGGCTGTGAGGGTAAGTCCCTGTAGGAAAGGGAAGGATGAATGCCGGTAGTCATAAGATAGGTGAACTGTGGTTAACCAGTGACAGATCTTAGAAAGCAAAACAGGGAGGAAGATGGGTCAGTGACCCTAGGACCAGAGCCTGCTCCAGGGGCCTCTCTGGGGAGAAGAGTAAGTGTACATCTTGGAGCACGGAGGGAAGAGTATGCTGGTGTTATGGTCTGAGCGGGAGACCAGCTGAGAGAAGAGCACACCTGAGAGGTGGTAGTGCTGCTCTCTGTGCAGTCAAACAGCCTGTGAGACCCACAGCGGTTGTCTGGGGAGGGAGGAGGCAGCACGCACGGAGAGCTACACTTAGCGATGCTTCCCAGGGAAGGCTTCACATCAGCAGTACATATACTGGTACTAATAGTCAACAAGGGTGCAGAAGAGTAGGATGATTCAGTGGTCAGAGCACTGAGGAAGCAGGAGGAATGACTTAGACTGAGTTTCGAGTGACTGTCCTGCTAAGGATGTCCTTTGTGATTTTCAGCCCCTCAGTGCCTCAGTTCTCTGTGCACAAATGGGAACAGTAGCACTTCCCTACCTCACAAGGATGTTACTGCGATAAATACTCTGAAGTGCTCAGGTGCTGCGGTGATGGAGATCATGTCAGTACCTGGAAGAGGTACAAGGAAGAGACCCCAAAACCTAGCTTGAGACAACCAGAGAACTTAATGCAGGGACAATTCCACCCCTACTAGTAGAACCCAGATGGTGAGGGGAACTTCCCTTAGGATTGGTGAATCAAAATGATGAAAAAGCCAATTTGTAATTCTATAGCACTGAGCATACTCCTGGGGAGGGCTATACTTCAACTCACAAAGCTCAACTCGCTCTCAAGTTGTCTCTTTCTGTCAAGACTTCAACATGTGTTTTGATGTGAAAAACAAAAGCTTTTGTCCCTCAGAATGTGACTCAGTTGTCTGTAATGCACATACCTGTTTGCTGTAAGGGGAAAGTACACCGCTAGTTCCATTAAATGAATATGAAGTACTTTTGTGTCAGTGTCTCTCTGCACACCTGCATGTGATCACATTCCTGTCCCTGCCTCAAGCATGAATGAAAAGTGATGTCATCATTTGTGTATGAGTGTATGTACTGATGTCTGTGTGAGTGCACATCCTGGTGTGCATGCTGGCTTCTGACACACAAACACCTCAAGCTGTATATATGCAGGTATGTACGCGTGCTTTTGGGGTGTGAACTGCGTGCTGTGCAAAGGCAGGCCTAGTGCAACATTTTTCTTAGTGCTCCAGCATCTCATGAGCCAGCTCCACGAGGATGGTTATGACTTCACCATTCTTTTGAGAAAGCTGTTTTCATCACCACAAACTATTTCTCCTACCTTCTCAATTTTTTGGCAGTGTTGCTTTTGTCTGTGTACCTTTATACCCTTCCTTAAGTAGCTGGGCTTGGAGGAGAGAAGTATGTGTGTTGATCATTAGCCTGGGCTGGCAGTTATGAAGCCGGGCTTCTTGTTGTCTCTTATTCTCTTTTTATTGAAAATGCTGCACGGAAGAATGATCCAATGATGAAGCAGTAATACAATTGCCATTTTAATTCAAACTCCCGTAGTATGTTTGAAAGCATAATAGAAGTTATTTATAGGAAAGGAGTCTGAACAGAGTCAGGGTATGAGGATATACCAATAGCTTCTTCCTGGGCATCCTGATGAGTAGGCTGAATTATTTATCATCAACTGTGATCTACTATACACATTGTCCATATTGTGTTAGTATGCATCAATTATGAAATAGAAACACAGAATCATAGAATCATTAAGATTGAAAAAGACCACTAAGATTGTCCAGTCCAGCTATCAGTGCAGCCTCGCCATGCCCAATAACCATGTCCTTAATGCCACATCCACACATTTCTTGAACACCTCCAGGGATGATTACTCCACTGCTACCTGGGCAGTCTGTTTCAATACACCACCACTCTTTCAGAGAAGAAGTTTTTCCTAATATCCAACCTGAACCTCCCCTGGTACAACTTGAGGCCATTCTCTCTCCGTTACCTGGAAGAAGAGGCTGACCCCCACCTCTCCACATCCTCCTTTCAGGTCAATATAGGGAGCAGTGAGGCCTCCCCTGAGCACCTCTTCTCCAGACCAAACAACCCCACTCCCTTCAGCTGCTCCCCATCAGACTTGTGCTCTAGACCCCTCACAGCTCTGTTACCCTTCTCTGGACATGCCCCAGGGCCTCAATGTCTTTCTTGTAGTGAGGGGCCCAAAACTGAGTACAATACTTGAGATGTGACCTCACCAGTGCTGAGTACAGAGGGAATAATTACCGTTACATCTGTACTAAAATTTGCCCATGTATGTATGTGCCCACACTGCACCTCCTAAAGAAGAATGAGCTTTTAACATGCAGTAGGGTTAGGAATGTGCTTGTTCAAAGGCCAAGACTAAAATCCCTGTAGTGGAAGTTTTGAAGCCCAGTGTAATTTACAGAGCCCTGGCACTGCAGCACAAAAAGAGAAGCGATACATTTTTTATCACACACAAGGATTTTCTTCAGAGTTGAGGATAGTCAGAAACTTTTGTTCAAAGCACGTTTACTAACAAGATGGAATTGCCCCAGCTGAAATGTATCAGAATAGACGGTGAACTGGTCCCCCTGCCCCCACCAGAACAGCACTTACAGTATTATCTGAGAAGCAAGCTCAACAAAGAGTGAGCGACTTCCTGTCACATCCCTGACTCCATTTCCTGAGGCATCCCATGGTAAGGGCTCATGTCTTATGTACTGGACAGGCGTAACATTTAGCACTAATGATAAACAGAAAGCTCATGGCTCAAACTGTTATAATTGTTTTAAATGTGTGGCCATAGCCAGCATCTACACCGAGTGCTTTCTGCTTTTTGTTTGTTTGCTTTTAAATCACTGCTCCTGAGCACAGTGGGATGCAGCAAGTTCATTTCCACTGCTGCCCAGTGAATTGTTCCAGGTTTCCTTTCCTTTCCCTGTCATGCGGAGAGTTTGTTCGGATTTCCTCTAACTTTCCTCATTGTTCTGGGAGCAGAGGAAATGGCACACTAGGAATCCAGCGACAGATGCTCACGAACGTCAGCATTTCCACTGCGGGCACACCCAGTTGGGCTTCCCGAGTGGCAAGAGAGATGGGGGTCTGCTCAGAAATGCTGTCATTGAGTTCTGTTTTGTCATCAGCTCTGCTGTCTTTCCCGGGCCCACGGTCTTTGATATGTTAACATCCATTTTCCATAGAGCAAAGGACATTCACCTGGCTATGAGAGTGCCCTGATGCACTCAGCATTGGGACTACAGATCCAAGAGGCCTCACTCAGACCAGATGAAAAGTAGGCAGTTAAGGAATGACAGTTATGACATATGTCCGTCAAAGGCCACTAAATTCATCACCATTTCCACCTTTTACAAGTTCCCTCTTTGGTCAGCAATAGCACCCATCACGAGAGGTGGAGAATGGCAGCTTCCACTCCCAACTCTCTCTAATTCCCTCATTTTATGCTCTATTTCTACAGTTAAGCGTGTTTTGTTGTTTCCAGCACTTTGAAGTTGTGAAGGCAATGTCACACCCAATTTCAAGAAGGGTAGAAAGGACGACTCAGGGAACTACTCACATGTCAGTCTCACCTCAGTGCTGGGGAAGGTCATGGAGAAGATCCTCCTGGAAGCTAAGCTAAGGCATATGGAAGAGAGAGACCTGATACAGGATAACCAGCATGGCTTCATCAAGGGCATCAGCTTGATCAACTTAGTGACTTTCTTTGATGACATAACTCAAGCATGTCCAATCCATGGCCAGCAATGACCAAACATCAGTATGTGATCAGCACCGTTTGAGCTGAAATTGGGACATGGGGAGGGCACAGCGCAGCGCTAACTCAATTTGTGGCAAATCATAGAATCATAGTATCATGAAATCATGGAATCATAGAATGGCTTGGGTTGAAAAGGACCTCAAAGATCATCTAGTTTCAACCCCCCCGCCCAAGCAGGATCACCAACCACTAGACCAGGCTGCCCAGACTTTATGCATTTTGATACATTGGCTAAACACAGTCTTGTGAACATGCAGGCCTGTTTTCTGTTCTGCTAAAGGATTTTGAGAACAGACTGTAAAAAAGAAAGAAAAAAAAAAGGTATATTTGCAATTCTATTTTCACGTGAAAATACACTAATTAAAAATAATAAAATAATAATAATAAAAATAAATAAATACACTACCTGATAATTTTCAAATGGAACGTTTAGAGGTGCAGACAGTCCACTCAAAGATCTGATTGCATCTCTTTACTAGACTCTTACTTTAAGACCTCTCTTACCAGAGAAAAACATCCCTCACTTCACATCCATGCCTTGTTCATGGCATTGCTCTTTGGCAGTACGTGCATTTGTGAACAACTCTTTTTAAGGTTGAAGTGTAGGAAGAGTAAAATTTCATCAAATACCTCTGATGAGCACCTTGACAATCCACTAATTGCATCTACTTCCATTGAACCAGATAGGTTTGCTAGTTTGACAAAAAAAAAAAAAAAAAGGTCAAATAGCCCACTAGTTTTATGGGTTTTGTGTCCTTTTCTCTTTTTCTATAAAAATATTAACGAATAAAATAATTTTGTTACTTATATACATTAACTATTTGATATATTTTATGAGATCTGCTCTGAAAGTAATGCCTCCTATTTTGTTACATTGGCCCATGATATCACAGGCAAATGTTGGTGGTACAGCAGTAGAGATTGAACCATCTCACCAATATCCCATTACATTTTGTTGCTGTGTGACAGATGGCAGTGGAGGGGCAGTTTGACATATTGGTGTCTGACATGGAAGTGCATAAGAAAAAAAGATGTTTCATTGAATTCCCCCACGCAGAAGAAATGGCACTCCAGTGGGTGCCATTAATTGATGTTTACTGAACGTTTGCAGAGACCAAACAGTGGGTGTGAGCACAGTGGGTGGTGGGTGCTGCATTTCAGCAGTGGTGACAGTGACAGTGGGTTACCTCCATCAGAGCAGGTTTTAGTGACTGGCATGCAGGCTTTTGCTCGTTGCTGGCAAAAACACGTATCTAATGGTAGTGCCTGTGCTGAAAAATAGTGTTTTGCAGTTGATAATTTGCACTATCAAATAGTGTCATTGTGCCCTTTACATTGGCTGTAAATTCCACGGAAATAAATAGGAGGCATCTCTTTTGGTGTAACCTACATATAAGTGGCCCACAAGACAATTCCTCTCCAAAAGATTGGACAACCATGGCATAACTGCACCAATGGACAAAGGAAGAATCATAGAATCATAGAATCATAGAATGGCCTGGGTTGAAAAGGACCACAATGATCATTGAGTTTCAACCCCCCTGCTATGTGCAGGGTTGCCAGTGGTCACTAGACCACTGATATAATCTGTCAGGACTTCAGTAAGATCTTTGACATGGTGCCTCACAACATCCTCTCTCCAAACTGGAAAGATATGGACTTGACAGGTAGACTGTCTGATGGATGAGGAACTGGTTACTCGTATCCAGAGGGTGGTGGTCAATGGCTCAATGTCTGGATGGAGATCAGTAATGAGTGGTGCCCGTCTGGGGTCAGTGGTGGGACCGATGTTCTTTAATACCTTCATCGGTGATGTCAACGGTGGGATCAAGTGCACCCTCGGCAGGTGGTGGATGACACCAAGACGTGTGGTGTGGTTGACGTGCCTGAGGGACAGGATGCCAGACCTGGACCAGCTGAGCAGTGGGAACATGTTGACCTCATGAGGTTCAACAAATCCAAGGTTTGCATCTGGGTCGTGGCAACCCCCGCAATCAGTACAGCCTGGGGGTTGTAAGGATGGAGCACAGCCATGCCTAAAAGGACTTGCGGGTACTGGCGGATGGCAGCTGGACATGAGCCAGCAGTGTGCCCTCACAGCACAGAAAGCCACCCGCAGCCTGGGCTGCAACCAAAGAAAAAATGTACGCAGCTTATTACTTCGGCCACAACCCCCGCTGCCAGAGGTCTGACCGCGAGTATCGCCCCGCCGCGGCAGCGCAGCGCAATGGCCGCCGGCTGAGCCCCAGCGCCCGGCCCCGCCCCTCCGCAGCGGCCCCGGGGAGACTACAGCTCCCGGCGTGCCCTGCGCCGCGCCGGAGGGACGGTCCAACATGGCGGCGGGAGGGGAGCCGGGGAAGGCGGCCGGGCTGGAAGCTGAGGAGGTGCCGGTGGTGGAAGAGGCGCGGAGCTTCAAGGACCTGGTGAGGCGGAGTTGGGGCTCGTTGCGGTACGCGCCGTTCCCGAGAAGCATCCGTTTGCCTTCACGCCGCAGATGTGGCCTACGGCGGGGAGAGGGTGGGAGCTGCCCCGTGCTCGGCGGAGCCGCCAGTCATGGGGCGGCCACGTGCGCGGATGTCGCTGCGGTGCTGCGCGGGCCCGGCCTTGGCCGTGATGGAGATAGGCTGTGCTGCGTCGCAGTGTGGATTTGCTTGGTGACTTCGTTTGTTGCTCACCGATGTTTCGTTTCCCGCTCTTTTCGATGATACTCAGGGAGTGACGGATGTCCTGTGTGAAGCCTGTGACCAGCTGGGATGGAAGGTACCAACAAAGATTCAAGTGGAAGCTATTCCTGTGGCTCTTCAGGGTAAGCGGTTTGTTTCCCATCTGCAGCGTGGGGATGAGTTCCCCGGGAGCTCTGCGTGAATTCGTTTTGCTGATCAAATGATAAGGGTCTGGGAGTGTTAGCTGACAGCTGGCTGAATGTCAGCCAGCAATGTGCTCGGGTGAGCAGGAAGGCCAGTGGCATCACGGCTGGTATCAGCAATAGCGCAGCCAGCAGGAGCAGGGAGGTGACGGTCCCTCTGTACTCAGCTCTGGTGAGCCCACACCTCGAGTGCTGTGTTCAGTTCTGGGCCCCTCACTACAAGAAAGACACAGAGGCCCTGGAACGTGTCCAGAGAAGGGCAACAGAGCTATGAAGGGTCTGGAGTCCAAATCGTGTGGGGAGTGGCTGAGGGATCCGGGATTGTTTGTCTGGAGGAGGCTCAGAGAAGACTGAGACCTTATCATTCTCAGCAGTGACCTGAAAGGAGGTGGTGATGAGCTGGGAGTTGGCCTCTTCTCCCAGGTAACAGCGATAGGACAAGAGCTTACGGCTTTATCTTGCACTAGGGGAGGTTCAGGTTGGATATTAGGAAAAATTTCTTAGAAGGAGTGGTGAGACATTGGAACAGGCTGCCCAGGGAGGTGGTGAAGTCACTGTCCCTGCTGGTATTCAAGAAGTGCATGGATGTGGCACTGAGGGGCATGGTTAGCAGGCATGATGGGGATGGGATAACAGCTGGATGAGGTGATCTTAGTGGTCTTTTCAGTCTTAATGATTCTATGAATTGACGGGGTTGAGAGCATTTTCCCACCTTCCTCATGGAAGTTCTATATGTAGAAGTAATCCTGGTGTTCATTCTTATGTCTTTCCCTGATGGAGCTGGAATGTTTATTTATCTTGGAACATTGCCTGCAATTTCAAGCAGTTAGTGCATAGGTTCTTGTCTGTTCACTACTGTCAGATAGTTTTGGCACTCTATGGTAAATATAGCTGTTTCCAGTCCTTTCCACTGCTAGTCAGCGTTGCCCATGGCCTTTCTGATGTACGCAGAGGTATGCTGGACACTTTGGTACACCTGAGGCTGTGACTTTTCTGTTAGAGATCTACAATTTGCCTCTGAAATTGGAGATGCCGTTGGTGATTACATAGCTTGTACAAGCCGTTTTGTTGTGAGCAGACAATTCTTTGAAATCAGATTTCTGGAGTGAGAAATAGCAAAGCCGCAGTGTCTTTCTGTAAACGCCCCAAAAGACTGGGAAATACCTTATTGAATCCAGCAAATATTTCTACCTCTAGAATATCTCTTATCCAGAAAGAATCCATCATGAAGTTGGAACGGAAGCGCAATGTAGTGACGCTGGTTTTAAAATGGAAATGCCTTTTCATTGCCTGCTCTGTTCTGGCACTTAACTGTTGTCAGACTCTTTTAATCCATTTAGAAGATTCTCTTCAAAAGCAAAAGAAAGGTTAAGATAACGTTCCTGAGTTTTCTCTGGGTTACAGCCTATTGGCAGCGTGTTCTTGTCGACGGTTTATGGGCTGGTCCGGCCCGGTTCCGTGACTAGTGGGGCGGAAGGATTCCGCAGAATCCGCGCCTCCGGGAAGGGGAACCCAGGGGACCCCAGAACAATTAAAAACAGTGGCAACGATCTGAGGAGGAACAAACTAATTTACTAAATAT